>CAJNIZ010047981.1:0-13511 GCA_905231905.1 Symbiodinium pilosum | reverse complement strand
TGACCCTAAACCCAAAAGCCTGAACTGAGGATTGCTTCCCCAGCCTGCTTGCCTCCATCATCAACACGGAGTTGGGCCTTCCAGGCTCCCAGTTCACGGGGGGATGGAGGTTTGGGCTCTAGAGTTCAGGGTTTAGGGTTTAGGCTCTAGGATTTAGGGTTCAGGGTTTAAGGCTTAGGGTGTTGCGGGATGGAGAGCATATGCTTCCAAAAGCTGAAGGCCCTTCAAAGGGCATGATCGTGGTTATGTGAGCTACTGTCAGTTTTAGCCTGGGCATGAGGACGCCTTTTGGTAGTTTAGTAGAGTCCCTAATGTATACATGTATACCCTAAGAAGGAGCCCATGTCCATTCGCTAGAAGAGAGATATTGACTGCAGATCATGCAGGCTATAGCTAAATATTGCATGTTCCTAAACACTCAACCCTATATGAGTCTAATCTCCTAGTATCACCTTTTAGTATCACCTTTGATAGCCCCCATAATTCTTCCCTATACAGTCCCCTATCTACCTCTCCTTTAAGGAATTTAGGCCATAGCTCATGTAGGGGAGGAAGAGCCTACACTCTGACCCCTGGGTTGAGGATTTAGGGTGTAGGGTTTAGGGTAAACCGTGCGGGATGTAGGATGTTGGGCACGTTGGGGGTGTAATCGGGTTGAGGTTTGAAGAAGGGTTTGTCTTATGAGTGCGGGTGGGGTTCCTGGATTTCTTTGCGGCTTGAGCTCCAATTTGCATTTCATTTTCCATTTTCTTGTTCATTTGTGTAGTTGTTATTGGGGTACTACCCCTAAGCCCTAAAACCTAGACTGGAGTTTGAATTTTCTTTTCCAGTACCTTATATACCCCCCCCCAATATAGCCCATCTACAATCCCTACTATTGGGATAATATCCTGATTGGGGTAATCTCCCTAGACCCTAAACCCCAAATTTAAAGCCCTGAAACTAAACAATAGACCTCAAACCTCAAACCCTTAACCCTACCCGTTGTGGTAAGACTCCTGAAGCT
This sequence comes from Symbiodinium pilosum, assembly GCA_905231905.1. Classification (NCBI taxonomy): domain Eukaryota; class Dinophyceae; order Suessiales; family Symbiodiniaceae; genus Symbiodinium; species Symbiodinium pilosum. The sequence continues at coordinate 12,505 of CAJNIZ010047981.1, read as the reverse complement.
GCAAACGTTTTCAATCTGCATCACGCCAGGCCCCTCTTTCCAAGGCGTTTTCCACTGCATCAGCAAGTACTACATGAGGCCACATGATTGAACCACCAGGACTTAGTGTTTAGGGTTTACAATTAAGGGTTTAGGAGTTAGGGTTCAACTTTCAGGATTTAGGGTTCAGGGTTTGGGATTCAAGGTTTAGGATGGACACGCCTGTAGCTTGTAGGTCTACGGTCTAAATAGTGGTTAGTCCTTTCAGCACAGGCAAATTTGTCGAACAGCGAGTATGTTCTTTTGAGGCCGGACATGTCGGGAATCGTTCCAAGATGTGGCCTCACTTGCACAAAACGTAATTAGTTGCAGCACCTTATCAGAGCAGCCAGGGGCCAGGACTAATCTGATCATTTGGCGCCATTTTGCAGTATCTGCCATCAATTACCAGCGTCTGCAATCGCAACAACAGGACTTCGGTAGATAGCACAACCCCAGCCAAGAGATGTAGATATAGTGCTCCCAACCAAGAGATGTTGAATTGGGGGAACAGGGCAAGGCAGCGTTTACAATGACGGCGGATAACAGTTCCTTGACAATGACGCAAATTTGTCCAAAGGCTTGCCTCTCATAGGGTTTGGGGTCTAGGGATTTAGGGTTTAGGGTTTAGAGGGTGTACGGAGACATCTCATTTTTCAGGGATTGGCTCCTGTGGCTGTTCAAGTACGGTGAGCACCTGCATGGCCCCACACTCAAATTCAGCCGCGTTTGGTCTAGGGGCTGGAGCGCTGTAAGCTAGGATTCTGCTGGATCTTTTGACCAGCAAAGCCTTGGCTTGAAAGAAGGCTAGGAGCTTCTCTGCACAGTTACTGGATGTGAATTGGGGATGTTAACCGCATTTTTTTTCGGAATGGGTGCTTTGATCAGTTACATTTTCTTAGATGCGTCTAGGATTTTAGCATCTAACCTGTGCCTTGTAATGCCATCCAGGGTCTTAACAAATTGCAACTGCGTGCTGACCTGAGAAGGAGACGGCCAGAAAGGTTAGGGTTCAGGGTTTAGGATTTTGGGGTTTCTCTAAAGAGCTGCTGTCAATATTCGCCTTGTTAAGGGGCCTTTAATAGTGGACATAGGGGTGCCTTTTGTAGTTTAGTATAGTCCCTCACATAGTCCTTAAGAAGGAACCCATGTCCATAAAATTGTCTAGCAAACATTGGCTGTAGCTCAGATGACTTTCAGCTCTGCTACCTGGGTCACTCGAGTTCCTCCCACAACTGCAGCTCCAGAAGCACAGATTTTCGTATCCGAGCTGGGGAACACCTAATCAACCTCAAGCCTATGCAGCCGCAGCCCTGAAGATCCCTGAAGACAATACACAGGTTGCGTAACAGAAAGAGCATTCGCCACAGAGGTAGTAGCATGATGTACAGCAAGACATAGCAGACGCACCATCTATTTCATCAACCAATACAGTCATCATTGCTCATCGTCGCCGTAGTACTCTCTTTTGCTGGGGCAGAGTACTACAGAGGGTGAAGGCAGCAATCATAATGCACCATCGATTGTTGCACATGCCCCAAACCTTTATCTTCCGGAAAAAACGAAGCATGTGGCTAAGTAAGAAACCATTAATCAAACCTTCGCACAGCACCCAGAAGCCTAAACTCCAGGCCGCACCTAAAGCGACAACCACCCATGCGCCCTAAGTTGAACAATTGTTAACACCTAAAAATGCAAAGTCCTAAACCTCAAACCCTAAACCCAAACTCCTAATCCTTGAATCCTTAAACTCGCCCTAACCGCAAACTCTTTACATCCTATCGCCTGGCAGTTCTTACCCTAAACCCTAAATCCTCGATCCTAAGCTTCAAATCCTAAACTCCTAAACCCTGAACCCTACATCCTACCAGGAAGGCCCTGAGCCCCGACGTGCCCATGACGAAAGTTGATCCGCGCAGTCCGCCAGCGCCACCGGAGAAGTGCGGGACTAAGTAGAAAAGTGGCGCAAGGAAATGTATGTTAGAGTTTCGAAAGGATTGTAAGGGAACGCTGTTGGCATGTATTGAGGCTATTCCATCACCTTTACAAGGTCCTACAGGGGCATATATTGAATGTAGGTGAGATACAGGTTTAAAAGTGCTTATTAACGGAGGCTGCTCTCAGGGACCCTAAGGGCATAGATGCGGCCAAAACGGAGGGATTGAGGGTTTAGGGGCCCCTGAGATTCTAAAGCAACCAGCAGCACTACACAACAAAAAAGATGAAGATGAGCGTGTTCACAACCTTCGCTTAGAACCAGTCGGAGGTGACCCCCTCAAACAGAGAAGGATTTCAACCCTGAGCCCTAAACCCCAAATTGGATTTAGGTTTGGGGTACCCTTTTGAGGCAGTCCTCCTTGGATCGTCCGTTCTAGGGCTCTATTAAGCAGCCTGGGGGGGGGGGGGGCGGCTTAGTAGGTATGCTTGTAGCCCTGCCAAGTCATTTCATCATTTCGCAAGTCCAGTCCTCAACCTACTTACTATGCCCCCCTGCCTCTAAACCCGAAACTCTGAACTTTAATTTGGCCCCGAATTGAATACAGTAGGTTCCCTTTCCTTTCCATTATCCCATTTTCCGGAAGTCTCCAGACTTTGTCAGCAGTTTGTTGGCGAAAGACTGCCGTGCCGAGGTATCCTGTTGTCCTCAAGGCGCGAAGAATAGCTTTAGGGCTTACATTTCAGGATTTAGGGTCTAAGTGTTTACATTGTGAGGCTCAGCGTCTAGGTTTTTCAGGTTGAGGGTCTGGGTTTAGGATTTGTGCGCCGCAAGCCTCCAACCAAACCCGAACATGGAGCGCACCCCGCAGACCGTAAAAACCTTGAAACTTTGTGTGCAACGACTCTCCTCACGGTAGTTGGACGAGCAGGTTGGCTTTGTACGCCCAAAAAGATCCTCGTGCGCTGCAATCCTTGTAGGTTAAAGTTTAAAGCGACCTCTGATGCTGGCAAACCCCCAAAGATTGTGCAGCAGGTACTTGGAGGAGCAGGGGACGCAGTAAGTCGTTGCTACTAACAATCTTGCACATAGGTACCTAGGGCCTCGCAGGATTTTTAGTATTTGCTGTAGGAGCAATTTCTTGTTTTTGCTAGTGTTTGAAAGACCCTGCAACCGGCCTCGGCAAACACGACACAAGGGTTGAGAGTTTAGGGTTTAGGGTTTGTGGCAATTTCCAACCAGGGTTTCGTGATACCCTGCACAACACGGTACTGGTGTGACCGGGCGCACCAGGCTCAATCTACAGATGGCTCAGCCCTAAGGACGAAACTAGTGTTCCATTGTTGTAGGTCAGTAAATACGTTCGAATTTCAAAAAGTATCCGAAATTTGTGTTCCATCGTTGCAGATCAGAATAGAGAGTACCCTGTCATGCACAACCTCGACGCGGCTCCAAAGTATGCACAACTATAGCTTTTTTTGATTTTAAAACATAGTTTTAGGCAATTTTTCCGAATCCTGGGTCCAGGAAGGACCGGCAACCCCGAACTTCATCTCATGAGCCGCAAAGAGAGGAGATCGACTGCCAGTTTTACGTTGGCACCTGGGCCGCTGGGCTGAACGGCGCCTAGAAGCGCCGTTGGGTCTTTGACTGGGTTGCTGTTACAAGGCACTTAAATTAAGATACCATAATCTGGTTCTATACAGAGTAATTGGGTTTCCTCCTCATAGTAACTTGATTCAATTCCTTAACAGCAACCCAGTTGATGGTTTGGGAGTTTAGGCAAGGTTAGGGCTCGGGGTTTAGGTTAGGCATCGTGGTTAGATTTGGGCGTGTGTCCTTCAGCATGAGAGGGTTTTGCGTGTATTCCATGAGCTTCCACGTCACACCTGAACTAGGTAGGGAAAAGCTCAAATGAGAACTGGGTAACATCCTTTGTAGCATCGGAATATGCCTACCTAGCACCTGAGCGGCCACAAATGCGAAGCCGACATTTGAAGTACGGGCAGCTTCAGGGGATTTGAAGAAATTATCGTCATCGCTTCCCCTAGAAGTCGTCTTCAGGGTTTGTAGTTCCTGAATTTCGTTTTGTTGGAGTTGTTTAGGATTAGTGGAGGGGGGCTAAGCTACTGGAAGGTCCGGTTCCAAGTGTTCAGACCTTTCTTTTCTTTCTTTGTTGCCGCTCTCACATCTGCGAAGAGAGGTCTACAATTTTTTGTCGCCCTAAACCCTGTATCTCCCCATTCCCCCCTTAAAGACACCTAAGCAAAACCCTGTTTGGAGCCTAAACCTTTGTGGGCGGAGGGGTCTAGATTGTGCCTTTTTGCAACCCCAAACCCTCAAACTTTCCACCCTAAACCCCTAAACCCCTAAGCTCTAAACCCTACATCCCTAGGCCCTGAAACCTAAATCCCTTAAACCGTAAGCCCCCAAGCCCTTCAACCCTAAACCCAGGGTTGTTCGGCCTTGATTTTTTCAATTTTGGCTGGTGGCAGCTCAGGATTCCCGTACCTGGGGGGCTCTTGGGGACCCTTGGGATATGTAGGGGTTGCACAGGAGTTCTTGGGTCCCTCCACCCTAAACCCAAAATTCAGGGTTCTGTAGAATTCATTTTGAGAAATTGCAAAATCTCTCTGTGCTCAGACTTGATCTTGCTATTTCTACTGGGATTTGCATCTTCTGGTCGTGCTCTCCCCCAAACCAGCCTGGAAGCAGAGCAAGGCCTTGCAAGGGCTAAAGACTATGTTTTTTTGCTCGAAAAGGGTGCAGCGAGGTCATCCACGATGAGAAGGAGTGGCAGGAAATGATGCTGCTTGGCGCATATTTGGTTTCTACAACGATGCCCCAAAGCGGCACTAAATCCTAAACCCAATTCTAGAACATTCTTTTTGTCATTGGGTTGAGGCCTTGAGGTTGTCACATTCTGAGGATTTCAAGGGCCATGACTGGCCATCCTCAGCACGGCTTCCTAGGCCTCTTGTGGGCTGTTTAGGGGAGGGTGGCATCTTCTACCAGTTGAACCAGCATCTCCCATACCTTTCTATCTGGGCCACGCCAAACCTACTGTTGATACAAGAAAGTCCAAGACCTCAGTATACCATCCTACCATAATTTGTAGGTGATACTTTAGGTTACTTAGGGTCATGGAAGTTTTCTAGTGTTAAGCTGTTTGGTCCACAGGTTCATGGTGAGGCTTTTGAGTGATGGCAGTTCTGGTCTCCCTTATTTGGGGGAAGACTCCTTGGGAGATCTGAGGCTTCAGATTCTTGCCTGTGAAAGATACGTAGGGCGGGGGAGAAAGGTAAAAGGGGGGAGGGGGAGGGCTGTCAACATTCTGAATTCCTTCTGGAGTGCCCAATACTATACAGGCCCAAAGATACCGGGCACCCCAAAAAGGGTCGATAATTTTGACAGCCTTCCGTGAACTTGGCTTCAAACTTTAGCCGCTAGCTTGTGATCCTATGACTGAGTGTGGGCTAGGTGCTAGTGGGTCGTCAAATCACTTCGAGGAGCGACTATGTTTTGTTCGAGGACTTACATGCAGCTGCATGGCTGAAAATTACGCTGCTAGCTGCTGCTGAAACGACAACCAGCGATGAAACTCCTCGCAGTTACATGGCCTTTAGCCAACCTTGCTTGGTAGGTGTTCTATCGGTAAGGCCCGGCGCTGCAGATGTGAGAGTTTGATATACTGTGAGAAGCAAGCTAAGCAGAGCTCACTCTCCATGTCTAGATCATTGGACGCAGGACTGTCCATGACTTGTATCCTGTGCTGACGCACGCTATACCTGGGGTCAAACATGTTGAGCCGCTGCATCCCTGTTCTTTCATCCAATCCTTCATTTAGAGATCCCCAAAGACAAGCTTAAGAATCCCCAGTCTTTTAAACTTCTCCTCCAGATCCCCTTTAAGCCCCTTAAGGTAGCCTCCCTTAAGTTGCCCTTAAGTCCCCCTGTTCAGCCCACGAAGAGCTAGAGTGTTGAGTTGCTTCGATTGCCAAGGGACAAGCTGAAGAAGAAACCTCAGGCGGAGATGGACAGGAGAAGGCTGGGTAAATAGGGTTTGGGGTTCAGGGTTTGGGGTTCGGGGTTTAGGTATAGGGTTTGGACGTTTTAGGTTGGCGAAGGTTTGACATGTTTTTTCCATTGTTATTACCTTCCATTCACATATTATCTCTATGAAGCCATAAAGATGAACAGAAGCTGGGGTATTCCTAGGAAAAAGCTTCATGAACCTAGCTATCATGGCCACAGTCCCGACATAGCTTGCACAATCCGTAAAGTCAGAAGCTTTTAGGGACCCTAGATCTATGAAGAGGGGGGTCTCCTGCAGTTAATGGGTTCGGGGGGTAAAAGCTCTGGGTTAGAGCTTAGGGCTTAGGGCTTACGATTTGTCATAGGTGGCAGCATCCACCCCCTTTGGTGGCCCCCCTCACTTGCTTCGTGCTCGGCTGCCGCGAGGCGGGCTCACCTAGCATCAAATGCGGTTTCAAGAGTTATTACGAACTTTACCAAAGCTACCTGTTCTCAACTGCTTTCGGCAGGAAAGTCTTGTTGCTTCTAGGTTGGTGCTCATAATTACGCCCTCGAAACCTGTCGAGAGCAATGAAGAGCATTCGAGAGCGTTTGAGGATTAACAGCTTTCATAGGGTCTGTAAAGTAAAAGCACCTTTAAGCGCATTTAAGGGCAATTGAGCCCGCCTAGCCGCAGCCGAGCACAAAGCACCTGAGGGGGGCCACCAGGCGGGGTGGATGCTGCCATCTGTGCATTTGGGGTTAGGGCTCAGGCGTGAAAGTCTTATATATGAGGCTTAGGCTGTGAGCGCTGAGAGCAAGATGCCAACTTCTTGAGATGTCATGGCTGAACAGCGCCACACGGCTCGGTGGGCTTGGTGGACGCACATCCTGCACTCCAATGCGGATCTTGTTTGACATAGGATTCTGCCACTGCCAACTGCCTAAACCTTAAGCCTTAAACCTTGAAACCTTGAAATTCCAAACCCTAAACGCACAAACTAAAAACCATCAACCCTAAAACGTAAATCACACAGGGAAGATGCCTTTTGAGCGTAGCTGCGGTTTTTATGGTTTCATGGGCTTCCATCAAAATTCAACCCAAAAAACAAGATTAACTGTGCCTGGAAGTTCAAGCTCTAAAGGTCTGGCACCCTAAGCCCTACGCTCTGCATAGGGATGCGGGCGCCGCTGAGGACTATATGCACCCTTATCCCCAAATCCTAAACCCGTATCCCTAAACCCTAAACCCCAACCCTAAACCCGAAACACTAAACCCCAACCCTAAACCCTAACTCTTATCCTGAAACTCTAAACCCCAAACCTAAATCCTATTCAAGCTGAAGTCCTGCATCCGTGAGGCAGTTCTACTTCAAATGGTTCCAGAAGCTCTGCCCAGATGCCATGCCGGAGCAGCGGTGGGAAGACCTTGTCATGTGAGCCCTGGGCAACGAGAGAGAGAGAGAGAGAGAGAGATCTATATATATATATATGTATATGTACATATTATGGAAGATGTATAGGGTTTGTAACATGAAGAGGGTGCATAGGGTCTGTAACATGGAATGGGGCATGGAAACTACTATATATGATCTTGCTCATGTTGGTTCGGCGGGCTTTTTTTTTTTTTTAATATAGAGGCTTTGCGTTTGTGGGTTGGGTGCCCAGGGTCTGCGGCTTTCATGTTTCGATTCAGAGCAGCGTGCTTCGAACACCTGTACTTCGGATCTACTTAGGAGCCGAGATCAACTTCCAGTTGGTCAATTGCCAGTCCAGACCTGCTAGCTTCAGTAGATCGCTGTAATCCTAAACCCGAAGCCCTAAACATTAGTAGTTTTAGTCGCGATTGAGGCTCTTAACTGCAGTGGTTGGATGGCTTGTATCTTGCACGTAAAGCTCAGAAGTACCTAAGCTAACTGGGGGGTAGTAGGGAATAAGGGGAATAGGTGATATGGGGATTACACAGGGACTACATTCCCTTGCCAGGCCCTGGTAAGTTTAGTCTGGAATCCTGGTCCCACACCATCTTCAAGCGTCAGCCTGGGATCTCTTGAATCATGGGTCTGGGGTTAAAGGGCTCTAGGATTATGTAGGGTTGTACAGGTTTTTTTGTTATGTAGGGTAATGTATGGTTGTGCAGGTTTAGAGCTTAAGGGTTGAAAGGGTTCGGGATGTAGAGGGCTTGGTCTTGGTGTAGGATTATTCTTCACATCTGCGAACGACTGCGCGTAGACCACAGAAGCATCTGCTTGCAAAGCTTGGAAAGACGGTTAAGGGATAGGGTTTGCGGTCTCGGATTTCCAAAAATTGCAGGGGGTGCAAGAAAGCTTAAAGTATAAGGTTAAAGTATATGAGGATCTATATTGAGGCCCGCTGTTATCTATGGGGGGTTCACGAGTTGCGGAGGGATCAGTACGAAGCCCGAGAAACCCTGGCCACAGTTGTTGCTTTCGAAAGTACCTGCAATTTCATTTGCAGGTATGTCTTAAAGCTGAGTCCCCTTCAGCCCCAGATTTGATCTAGTCCTAAATTTCAAAGAGCCGCCATTTGAACAGTGTAGAACGCAATGCCTTCAATGAGAGAGCCTGGTGCTAGCCTGGACAATCCAAAGCGAGGGGACTACCATAATGCCGCTTTAAGGGGAATGCATAGCTTAGTGCGTGAGAGGCGGTTGCTTACTGACCTAATCCTTGTTTGGGTATTTAACTTTATACAAGATTGGGTACCCTACAGCAGGGGGGGTTCATTACTGTATTGGATGCATGCCAGATTGTAGGGTTGAGGGTTCAGAGTACCCTAAGCCTAAACTCTAAACTCTAAGCCCTGAACTCAAAGCCTGAAACCTGCCAGGTACCATGTCGAGCCTTTCTTCGAGGGAAGTGAGCACCAGATCGAGATCGTCATAGACCAGGCGTGCTTGTGTGAAGCCATCCATGTCCAAGAGGAAGCAGGAATTTGCGCGTTCAGCAATTGTCCTGAAATTCATCTCACCGCGCTAGGCAACGAAAGCGTGGTATTTCCCAGCTGTGGTCTCGCCTAGCCTCCCCCCAAATTAACATCGAGCCTGATATAGACCCTTAGTCGGACAGTGGTCTAAGGGACCCTTTTTCAAGTTCCATCCTGTTTTGGGGGAGTCTATACGCTAAACTACACCTTCTATCCCTACATATCCTGTATCTGCAGATAAATCCCCACACATCCCTAGATGTTCCTTTATACCCCTACATCAAAATATGTCCCTTGATATCCTCACATATCCATACTTCCCAGTACGGCAACCCTAAACCCTGGACCTGTACGTCGTCCCCCACTGCACAGTCCTCCGGCGAACACACGCTGATTGCGGACACGGGAGATCTTATCAAGAGCCAGGCAAGCTGGTTTTAGTAGGGTTTGGGGTGTAGAGGTTTATGGGTTCAGGGGTTTAGACCCTTTGGGGTTTAGGGCCTGGGTTTCGAGTTTCGGGCTTTAGGGCTCAAGGTTTTGGGATTAGGCGTTACGGTTAGGGTTTAGGGATTCAGGATTAGAGTGATTGGAGTTTAAGGTTTATCAACAGCCAGGCGAGCAGCTCAGAAGACTTACTTCGGGGTTATAGGGACCACCATAAAAGGATTAAATAGTAAGTGCTACACGATTGAGGGTTTAGGGCCAAGTTTGGAGCTTTTTCAAGGGTGTCTGGCTTATCCCAAGCCAGGCAAGCAGCGCAAAAGACATATTGGTTGTTTTCGGAGGTGGGGTGGTTAGGATTTAGGGCTTCGTATTAAGGTTGGAGAAGGCGGAACCGTGCGACTTGGGTAAGATTTCAAATCCGCAAATCCGAGTCGCTAGCGATTTCATACCGAGCGTTTGTTTCAGGATGTTTGGCATGTTGTCGAGCTCTGCAAATTCACGTTGCCTGTGTTGAAGGGGCAGTGCATAGCAGGGACTACGTATCCCCTAATAGGCCCATCACAACCCCATCGTAACCCTAATGTGAAATGCCCCCCCATGTGGTATATGATAGCATGTTGGGAATACTTAGTTAATATTAGGGGGGATGGGGTTATAAAATCAGGGGAGGGGCTATACCAACCCGACAAACTAAGCCCTAGACTGTCAGCCCTGAGCCCCGAACCCTGAGGGCGAGATCTTGACGATGTTCGTGACACCCGGCTCCTTCGAGGCCCTTTTCCCTTTGCTTTTTGCAGAGGCATGAGGATGTTCGACTGATTTTCTTAGGGTTTGAGGCTTTAGAGTTTAGGTCCTTTGAAGTGGAGGTTCCCCAAAATTGAGGGTACCTGTTTTGGGGTTTCCCATAAGGACTAGAATGTTTTGGGGTCGTTTCCCTACTTGTTGAAAACCCAAGTTAACCAGGAAGTCCAGTGTTACCGTTTTACCCCTTTCCGCTTCTGGGTTCCTTCAAGCAGAAAAGGGGCACTCTAATTCTGATATGGTTAACTGGCTACTAAGGTCATATAAGGTCTATACTGTAGCGAATATTTGAGTATGTAAGAGGTACCCAACTCCCCCCTTCGTGCAAGAACCCCAAACCGTGAACCCTAAAGCTTCGCCTATGAGTTTCAGGATGGATGCCGCCGTTTTTGACATAACGCTGTACAGGGACATGAAGGAAGCTCTAAAAAGGGGTTATCTAAGGGCTATAATAGACTTTGAAAAGGTTGTACAAGTAACTTCATGGGATGGGTAGTTGGACTTGCTGACACGTGGGTTATCACTTCACACGTCGAAGGCTTGAATTGGTTCAGAGAAGATTCACTGACGGGAATCGTGGCTTATATACACAGCTTGACCAAGGACCCTTCTATGCCTGCATGGGCAGGAATTTAAACCTCCGACTTTATATTTGTAAATTGCACATAGGTAGCGGCGCCCAAATCCTAATTCCTACAAATTCGCCTAGTCTATCCGGCCGTCCGGCTGGAGGCACAACAGTTTGTTGGCAAAGAAGTTGCGAGGATACCCTCGCATAATCCTGTGCGAGTCCTGGGAGCACACGCCTTCAATGCCCAAACCCCAAATCTTAAGGAACCTAAAACCCTAAATCGCTAGCATCTGAACCCAAATAACCCTTAAGCTCTTGCGTCCTAGTTATTGCCCTAGGTCCTAACCATGGGCCACTTGCGACCCTAATCTGGTCCAGATATAGAAGGACCCTGGGATCAAGGGCCCATACAAGGGGACCATTAGGCCCAACCTCAGAAAGTGGAAAATGGACCCTGAATCCTACAACCTTGGGTCCTGAAGTGTTGTCCTCTAGCCTTGCTCCGGCTGACATGTTGCAGATCACGTGGAAATGGTCTTCTATGGCTCAACGCACAGCGCAGTGACAGCAGCCAAGCGGGGTTTCCAATCATTAGGAGTCCCTCAAAAGGGGTGATATAGACCTAGAACAGCAAAAAGGGCATGTTCCTCAAGCAAGAAGGCGCCTACCGCAGATGCAAGCATGGAGCCGCAGTCCGCTGATGAGGAAGTGCGGCTGGTGGTGAGAAGCTTTACTAGCGAGACGCTGCTGGAATGGAGTGGAGATGTCGGTACACCTTTGCGAGAAGTTGCGATGAGTATCAAGGAGACCGGCTAAACACAGTGCTTTCGCAGCGTGCGGCACGGAATCGGGTCTCAGGTTAATGAAAACTGCATTGTTCACAATGCTGACGCCCTGTTCTCAAAGCCAGCAAGGTAGAATCAACCAGTCAAGGAGACCCGACCCGAGTGGAGCTTTCTGGCAATCAAGTTCATGTACGAAGGCGAGCTGGTGGCTCTCGACAGTAGTGTTGGCGATCTTCCAGTCACCAGACTGTTTTTCAGACTTCCAAGTTGGACTCTCTTCTACAGAATCCGTGACCCGCAAAATCCCATGTTTGAATGTGTTGTCTAGTCCGTGGGTCTCCCACATGCACACGGCTATACGCAATCTCAACACAAACCTTAAGAACTTTGTTTTTTTTTGGGGGGGTCCGAAATTTGATGCACTCTACCCCAAGATGTGAAGTTTTTCTATAAGGACCCCGCAAAGGGACCCCTACCAAGCCCAAACCCCGAAAGTTTAGGGTTTTAGGATTTAGGGTTTAGGGGCTTCCATCAAGGAATTCACGGCCGGGCTCACAGCCATTGTGGGAGAAATGACCGTCCTTGACGTCGCTTTGATGCCATCTTGGGACATTTCCAAAATCCAGGAATGTTGTTTTTTAGGCTCGATACATACCTGGATGCATAACCCGACAACGTCCCTTTTGTCAAGAGCCATGTACCCACGAAACATAATTAGCTGAAACATTCCTCGAAACATACCTTGAAACATACCTTTTAACATACCACGAAACATATCCCGAACCACGCACCTGAAACATACCCCAATCCAAACATGCGCTTTTTACCACGTGTTAGCCGGAAACACCCTTGTATGAATCCAGGTGCTACTTCATGGTTTTTTTTAAATATTCTTCCCGGTTTGATTCCACAGTATTCGAGTGTTGCCTCCCCAAACCCAAGCCAATCCCTAGACCATACACCCTAATTCCTACAGAAAGGGACGCTGTGG
>CAJNIZ010047980.1:16933-28175 GCA_905231905.1 Symbiodinium pilosum | reverse complement strand
GGTCTTAGCACAAGTCAGACTGCAAGTAGGGGTAATACTGGGTTGCTGTTAAGGAACTTAAATTAAGTTACCATAATGGGTATATATAGTAAATAATAGGGTTTCCCCAATATAGTAACCTAATTTAAGTTCCTTAACAGCAACCCAGTTGAGAGTTTCAGTCTGAGCTGCTGAACAACTTGGGCTTTTATACTTCCTGGATGCAGTATACCGACCTGAACTGAGATGGAACCTTTCAAAGGGACAGTAGTTGTTGCAGGGGCTCTTCTACGTTCGGGGCACTACTCACTCGAAACTGCATGTCTTTTTTGGGACTCCCTGATCGTTTTGGGGTAGTGTAGGTTTCTAGTGTACGTTTCACGGCTTCTACTAAGGGCTCTTACTGGGGAAGTTCCATGCGGGTTTGCCATTAGTTTTAGAGGGTAACTCGTATTTTGAGGTCCAGGGGCACTTGCAACCTACGGATACGTGTGCTTAGAGCCTAAGCCCAAGCAGTAACAACCACATTAGAGCACTCAAGGGGGTTTGCATTTGGGTTACAAGCACAATTTCAAGCAGGCCATAAGTACCCAAGTAAACTCCAACACCCATTCTCATGCCCCGAATTCGTTGCTGTGTGGTTTCTGCTATCATTCCGGTGTCTATTGTTGGCTGTGGCTACCTTGCTTTCATTTGGAACCCTGAATACGGACCCACGATCCCTTGGTAACCTTCCTACGCCCCTCGAGTTTCAAAGGGCCCCCCTTTTTCAGAAACCTGAATCTTCAGTATAACCGTGGATCCATGAAACCTTGCTAACCTTGCCCCACCCCCCCCCCCCCAACATGACCTGCTGCTTCAAGGATTGTGCGCGCCTTGGACACGTGCCAACCCAGAGCATTTTTGCTGGAGAATGTCTGGAACATGCAGCTGCTCCGCCGAGACATTTGCTGGTTGGTTGTTAGTAGGGAATGCAGGGAAGGCATGAAAAAGAGAAATGCAAACTGCTGCATGCTTGGGCATTATACAGGGTCTACTACAGGATCCATTGCTCCTTCCCTGCTTGGCAAGGACAATCAAGTTAAGGGCTCAGGGTTTCGGGGTCTAGCTTTTAGGTGCTACAAGCAACTGATCTGCTGTTGTTGGCTACCCCACGCAGGGTATCGACCTATGCTGTCTAGATGATTTTCAGGCGTAGGGGCCATGGGCCGGTTTTTCAGAATGAAAGTCTATGTTTTGATGCCGGGCGCTAAAAGTTTCTGACCATCAAGGAACAACACGCTACAGGACCGCATGCAACTGAACCGTCAGGTCTATGGCAGTAAAGCGGTGAAGTCTATATCCCCAAGCCTTGTGTCGGACTCTGCCCCTCAACAGTTTCCTTGCTTCCAATTCAGAACCGCAAATCCTACGTTAAAGCCTCTTAGATCTGAACCCTAAATCCCATAGTCTATACCTTAAGTATCTCTTCGCCCTAATTAATTTGGTAGTCCTAAAAATAGGGAGAGCCCGATATGGACCCCCAAATGCTATTATTCTTCCTCCCAAAAATGCTCCTAACTTTGGATTGAACCCTATACCCCCTCTATCTCCCCTATAATTATAAGCCCTTTTAAAGGGACCTAAACCCTAAACCCTTAAGCCCTTGTAAAAGGGACCCCTAAACCCTAAACCCTTAAGCCCTCTTAAAAGGGACCCTTAAACCCTAAACCCTTAAGCCCTCTTAAAAGGGACCCCTAAACTCTTAAGCCCTTTCAAAAGGGACCCCTAAACCCTACACCTTTAAGCCCTTTTAAAAAGTGACCCCTAATCTATCCTAGGTTCCTTGATGGGGGCTGTTGGGATGCTGAACCCTTGAAGTGCGTGAGCGGTGCGCCACTCCCAGCTCGCAGTTCGGGGAGTTTAGGGTACAGGGTTTAGGGTCCTAAATAGGAGTTTAGGGTACAGGGTTTAATAGGGGTTTGTATAGGGTTTAGGGGGCTTAGGATTTAGGGTTTAGGGTTCTGGCTTAGAGTTTAAGGTTTGGGGAGAGGGGTTTATGGTGAGGAGTGCTGGGCTTTTGGGTGTGTAGGGTTCAGGGTTTAGGGTTTGCAATCTAGGGATCAGGCTGTATAGAGGATTACAATAGCACCCCCCCCATAAAGCCCTATATAGTCCTTATTAGCTCCTTAAACACTGGAGGGGTACTTTTGGGGGGGGTTACTAGTGTAATTCCTTACTGTAGGAAGGAGACTCCCGGCTCACTTGAAGGTTTGTGGACAGTTCTAGGCCAAGTTTCAGGTAGGAGAACTGGAGGTAGATTTTAAGTTATGGTTGTTACAGTTATAGCTCCACGAAACAGATCCTACGATCCTCTAACCTGGGCTTGGGAATGGGCACGGATTAATACTAAGTTTAGAGTTTAGGTTTCAGGGTTTAGGGTTTAAAGTCTAGGGTTTGAAGCTTAGGGTTTGGGGTTTAGGGTAAACCCCAAACCCTAAACCCTAAACCCTAAACCCTAAAACCCTAAAACCCTAAAACCTAAACCCTAATTTCCAGCTCCAAACCTCAAGCCCTAAAGCCGACAATCCCAAGCAAGGCCTAGGATCTTCCCGGTGCCTGGAGATGTCTAGCGATAGCTTGGGCTTAGGGTTTAGGGCTTAGGGTTTAGGGCTTCGGGTTTAGGGCTTAGGGTTTGGGGTTTAGGGTTTGGGGTTTAGGGTATAGGGGTTTAGGGTCCCCAATGTACTATAGTAGTCTTCATTTTCTTTTGCAGCATTCGCAATCTAACCCCAATATAAGACCCTTTCTAGCGATAACGCTTCTCTTGAGGGAACTGTTGCGTATGAAGATGACTTGGGGAAGTCTTTAAGTAGTCAGATGGCTGTTGCAAGTAGGGTGTTACAGCAAGACGTTACATTCAGGTGACCAAGGGTTTCTTCCTGTTCAGAATGGGGGCCCGCGCAGAACGCGATCAGATCTTGACTCCGTGTGCTGGGAATGATCACTCGCTTGGCTTCGCTGAGACCGCCCAAGAGGCAGGCTTGTTACACCAGACGAGGTCATCGCTCTTGAAGACATAGCCCTGACTGCAGATGGCCAATGTGATCCCCATGATGCTGGCTGCCTTCTTTTCAGCGTCTACTCCAGGTCCCGGTGGTCAGACATGGACGTTTGTTATGCATGGCATTCGATGTCCAAGTCTCAAGTCGGGAGTTGTTTTCGAGACTTCCAGCTTGTTTTCCAAATAATGCAGTGCTTATGAAAGTTCCTTTGCAGCACTGGATTTGGGATTTGTGGACGCCACTAGATAGCAACGTGCTGTGAGCTTGCACTATTTGCTCCATTCCCAGCATGCTCTACCTGGACAATCCGCCACCGGGCTCTTCAGCTCCTATATAACCTCGACAAAATGTTTCCCATCATCTTGGCCTAATTTCATGCAATCCGCACTGCTTGTATATTTCTTCCCCCTGTAAATGCCTTTGGAACCTCTACAATGTTGCGGCATACTCCCCATGCCCAAGCTCTATAAATGCGGTCTAAAACCTCTTGACACCCACACCCTAAACCCAAACCCTTAAGCCTAAGCATTCGGTTTTCAAGCCTAAGCTTTAAAGCCTAAACCGCAGAGTCTACTAAGCTTCGGAAGCCTAGACTTCAAAGCCTAATGCTGATGTCCTTTCTAATTGCTAGGTGCTCTAGTAGTACTATGTTTTCCCTTTTTATTTTGGTGTCTCCTTATTCAAACAGAACATTAGGAAAAAGGGAACCCGTATTGTGAAAGGGTTACTGGGGAACCTAGATAAGAAGCGCAAATTTGGGTAGTAGTTTCCTTTTCCATCCCCAGACGCAAGCCTAAACACCTCTTGGGGGTGTCGGTTCATCCGTACAAATCCCATAAACCCCACATCAACCCAGTTTCCATCTCATGTATCATTTTCTGCTCCACGTTCTTGTCCATTAATGGGAATTATTTTGGGGGTATTAGACCCTAAGCGCGAAGCGCTGAACCTTAGAGGGTTTTTTATTAGAAAAGAGGATGGCTCAGGTGAAGTCTATGCCCGAGTTGTGAGCTGCCTCAAGGAAGTTGGCTACAACGTCGCTGCCTTGAGTTTAGGGTTCAAGGCTCAGGGTTAGGGGTTTAGTGCTTAGGGTGTAAGGCTTAGGGTTTAGGGTTTGGGACTGAAAGCATAAGGCTTGATCGAGGAAATCCATGCAGCTCTTACAGTACCTAAGCTGCTGCAGTTCCAAGGACGTGCGGTACTTAGGATAGTGCAGGATTTCCTCCATCAATAGTAGAGGTTGGGGCTGGGCAGCACGTGCTTTCAATATCTTTCAATTATTGTGTGGGTGAGTGGGTAAAGGGTTCCTTATCAACATTGGCAGAGTATCCTTGCGTGCTCGTGTGGGAGTGCATAGATAGACATACTGCTATATGCGAGATTTCACCGCTTCCCAGGGTTCTGCCCCGGGCGCAGCTGATTGAGGAGGCATTGCGCAGAAGTGGTACTCTTAATGTAGTCTTTAAGGAAGTTGCTGTCCAGAGCATTGCGGTTTGGGGCATGTAGATGCCTCTGCCCAAGTTTCTTCGCATCAGCGAGAATCCTACACAGCGGCTCTACGCGATACTGCAGATGGATAGCGTAGAAGAGAAAATCATGGCCAATGTTACGGTCCTCGGTTCCTCGCGTGTTTATGGTACATCTCAACGAGACCTCAAGAGGATATTGGATCACCTTTTGTGACCCTATAATCCCTATGTAACCCCTATAATCCCTGTAGTTTCCATTTTCTTTTCCATTATCCTATACCCTACGTAAACCCTAAACCCTAAACCCTAAACCCTAAACCCTATTACCTTACGTCGCTGCGGCATGCCTCTGCAACCGTCCGAGCTCTGAAGTCCAACCCTTGGACTTTCCTGAGCCAAAATTTAGGGTTTAGGGTTTAGGACCTCAAAGCCTCAGACAATGACCCCTAAGATCCCCAAAAACTGCTAACTGCTGCGGTTTGGCTCACCTATCCAAGTCTTGATTCTCTAAACTCTTGGTCTGGAAAGGTACGCAAGTCTTTGCACGAGCTACGTCAAGTCTTTCGACTTCAGCAGTCCACCCTGAAACTGACGCCATCAACTCTATACCACTACACCATAAACCCCAAAATCGCACAAGGTGCAGACTGCGCAGCTGAATGCAGAGGGCTGGGTGCCGCAGAAGCGAGCCAGGCTTTACTTTGTGGGCATCAGGCGCGAGCTTCTTACAAGAGGGGCGAACGCAGTTCAGGGTTTAGGGCTTAGGCAATGTTTGTACGTCTAGGTTTTGGAGCCTAGCTTTCCAAAATTTGTGCCCAGGGACTCTATGAATCTTTGGGCAGTACCACTATTGGGCCCTGCTACAGGGATTTTACACCCTAGATTTACAATTCAGTTTCCGAAAAAAAGGGGCCCCGGGACATGGATCCCAATCTGCTATATTGCAGTGCTATCCCCCCCACGAGTACACTCCCCAGATGTAGAATCCTATTCGGCCCTTTAACCGTATAGTCCGTATTAGTTCCTTTATCCCTGGTGGGTTACCTTAGTACCTTTGCTATCTTTGGGGGGGACGCCCTCCAAGCCCTAAACCCTCAACCCACCTAAACCCCAAACCCTAAATCCTAAACCCCTTAAACCCCTCACCACTTTTTCATGGCGGGACCATGGAAACAGGTTCGGGTAGGTCAATTTATATGGAGCAGTCCTGAGCCCCATACAGAACCCCCAAACACAAGACTTATTTAGGTTTTAGGTTTAGGGTTCAGGGTTAGGGCTTAGTATAGGTTTTAGAGTTGATAAGGGTTTAGGGATTTGCACAAGACTCCTACTGTTTGCAGAGTTTAGGACTATGGTGTACGGCTAGTCTAGGGTTTGACACAAGACTTCTATGGTTTTTAGGGCCTAAGGGCTTAGTAATTAACACAAGAATCCTACTGCTTTCAGGTGTTGTTAGGATTCAGGACTTAGGGTTGACGGTTTAGGGAGTAGTATGCTGTAATATCATCATCATAGTTCCCAAGGTATAAGGTACTCAGGGCCATACAGGAGTTTTAGTATCCACGGTACATCCTATGCCTCTGGTACCGCTAAAGCCTATAGGCCCCACCTGGGTACAGTCCCCCTCAAGTAGATGAAATCTGGAGTATAATATGGTGATCTTACTATGATTTTGAGAAATGCCATATTCTATCTACTGAAGGGGGCCTATAGCTAAACAACCTTTGTAGATTAGGGTCCTTAACCGTCTAAGCCGTAAGTCCTAAACCCGAAACCCCGAAACCTTACGCCCCAAACCCCAAACCCCTTCAGGAACGACTTGGCAGAGGCGAAGGCGCGGTTTTCGTGGCCTTCTCCTCCAGACGGTTGCAAGCTCAAGGACTAGGGCTTAGGGTTTAAGCTTTGGGGTTCAGGGTTTAGGGTGGGCAAGTCAGCTCAAATGTGCCATAATCGCACAATGCTACATTTAGGTATGTAGGGTCCTGCAGGTTTTGTCCATCAACCATAGGGGTGTATCATGCTTAGAAATTGTTCTGTGTCTTTTGGGACGTAGGTGTGGCAAACCTTGAGGAAAACTACGCACATGACCGGAAGGCCGGAGAGTTTTTCAACACCTGAGGGATGGAGAGGATTCATCTGATAAGCCCCAAGTGTTAAGCAGGTAATCCCTCGTAACCTCTTGTAATGCTTGCTATACATAACACTTGTGCTTTCATATTATATTTGCCTAAGTATAGGGATCCATGGGCCAGAGTTTGGCCTGATGCGCCAGGAGGTTAGGATTAGGGTAGGGTTCAGGGCTCAGGGCTTAGGATTTAGAGCTTGGGGTTTATAGGGTTTAGGGATGGGGCTAGGACGAGGGTAGGCTTGGCTTCCGAAAACGAGAGGGCTGCTAATCTTATCATGCTGCGCAAGACATTCGCAAATTCAGCTAACTCTCATCGACCCAATTGACCTGGTTTACATGAGGCTACCTTTCAGGACCTAGTCGTGCCGCATATTGAATACGAGGCGTATCAATCTCTTCGATAATTCGGCACATGCAAAATCTTTACCCCAAAGCATGTTATAGACAATTACAGCTTCTCCTCTGGGGGCTGCTACCTTAATCCTAACCCCGCACACTAACACATCTCTGGCCCCCAACCCTGTCACATCTCGACTCTTGCCTTAACCGCAGTCCTAGCCTGCACCTAACCCATCTGCGCGAAGGACGTGTTGGAGCCTCCGAACAGCGCCGAGGCCCTCGGCTGCGAGTTGTCGGAGACGCAATGGGCAGCAACTAGGCAGCTGAAAAGGGCAAGCCAGGGGTCTGGGCCTCACTGAGCAAAGCAAATGAGGTCGAGGGTCTACGGATTCGGGTCTCGTTGTCCAAGTCTAGGTGTGTAAGCACATACCCCAATTTTAATTCCCCAAGTTTCGTCATTGCTATAACTGGGTTACAGGTGCGATGTTATGGTTGCTTGCTAAGCTCTTGAACCTTCTAGCTTCTAGTCTGGAAACCCCCAAACCCTCGACTGCTTGTCCCTTGTGGGGATTCGTATAACACCTGTGATGTCTTGCATGTATTTAAAAGGTACCCTAGCTTGAGAATTCCCAAAACCTGTTGTTTACAAAGCGGTTCAGAATCCTAAACCCCACGCCCAAGACATCTGAAGAACACGATAACGGGTTTTAATGACATGTAGGTTACCATTTCCCGTAAACCTCAAAGAGGGAAACCTTAAATCCCAAATGTCAAACCCCAAATCCTCAGCCCAAAGCGTTAAATTTTAGACCCGAAGCATTGGATAAGATAGGATCCCAACATACTCTAACTAACCTCCAAGAACGCAAATAAGGGATTCCCCAACGCTATGTTAGAGACCCTAGAACTATGACATTCTTATGGTAGGGTCCTAACTTGAGGGGGTTTCATTTTCTATTTGATTTTCCATTGTCTCTAAACTCCAAACCCTAAGCCGTAAACCCTAAACCCTGAACTCTAGGCCCTAAGCCCTAAACCTGAAGCACCCATAGCTCTCGTGTGACAGTATTCAACCCCCAAGAAGGCTGCGCAGAACAAACCCTAACCCCTCAACTGAATGCACTTAAATCCCAAACTCAAATCCCTGGATACGGTAGGATCCCTAGATAGTATTATTACTATTCCCTAAACTAAACCCTAAAATACCCTAAGCCCTAGTATTCTTCATATTCAACCTCCAACCACTATGGGCTATTAGACCTTAAGGATAACTTAATCTCCCCTTAATAGGGTCCTCATAGGGAATTTTAGGGTCTGATAGCCCATAGTGGAACAAGGCTGTGCAGAAGAGCTCCACCTGGGTTCGGGGAGGAGCTCCGCTCCGCTTCGCAAAGCTCCAGGGCGTGGCCGGGACACTGACGGTTTCCGGGCTACTGAACGGAGGGGTTACAGTGTGTTAGGGTTTAGGGTTTAGGGCTTAGGGTATAGGAGGGTCCATGTACCCAATCATTAGGTACTTGGGTTTTGGGTAATAGTAATTGTAATTAGGTTCTGGGCAAGTATGTGATTATCAGCTACTTGGACCCTTCGGGTTATAGGGGCTAGATGAGCTATAGTCTAGACTCCTTAAAGGGGCTACTATAGGAGATAGTGCAGGGGAGCTTTATAGGGGTTAGTAAGGAGGATACTGGAAGCTTAGACTACAGCTCATATGGGGGATATATGTGGTGCCTATGTAGGGATAGACAGGGCTTAGGGGCTATCTCATATGATTCCCACGGAGTCGATGGTAACCCAACCCTAAGCCCTAAACCCTAAACCCTACATCCTCGATCCTAAATCCTAAGCCCTCTTAGCGGTTTTGGTGGGAGAACCAGCAAGTCTTCCAGTGTTCTTTGGGCTTATTGCCTTTTTAAGGGTGTATGGCTTCAGGTTGGACTTCTCTTTCGTTTTTTTGGGGGTTCAGGATCTCGTGCGCGGGATGTAGGGATTTGGGGTTCAGGGGTTTTACTTGTACTTGCGTTGTTGGGTTTTGAGCTGCTTCGCGCTTCTCTTTTTGGGTTGACAATTGGAGTTTCCCAAAATTAGGGGTACCATTTGGGGGGTCCCAAGAAGGACTATATAATATATTGGGGCCTATATTGGGGTCCCCCTATTTTGGGAAACTACCAATTTTAGGTACAGACCAGGGTTTTTCAGGCCCAGGATTTAGGGGCCTTGGGCTGGCAAAGCTTTAGGGTGTGAGGCTTGAGCTCCTCATGTTCGTGGTAGCGGGGTCTCAGTGTCACTATTAAGATTTATAGTCCCCCTTAAGTAGATAGAATATGGGGTATATGGAGATCTTATCATAATATACCCAAAGCCATATTCTATCTACTTAAGGGGGGCTATATGCTTGTTTCGTTATCTTTTGGGATGTTACCCTTTTCGGGCTTTAGACTAGGTACCCCAGTAGTGCTCCTTTTCCTTTTTATTTTGGGGTCTCCTTCCTAAAGCTGAACATTAGGAAAACGGGTAGGCTGGTATTAGGAGTTAGTGGTGAACCTAGTAGAGCATTGTGGTAGTGATGCATGCCTTGCCTGTTGGTTCTTCCCGGTCCCCTGTTCGTGACCATAGTCATCACAAGAGGCTTCCTCATACGCTTGCAATCATCATCTTCACTACTCTTGCCATTTGCCGACGTTTCAGCCTGCTGATATACCCTCAAAACCTGAACCCTAAACCCCTAAACCCAAAACCCTAAGCTCAACACTACAACTCCCTCGTAATGACTCCAAAATGCGATTCAACCATGTCAAGAAATCTACGCATCATGACTTCACCTTGACAACGTGGCCCTACCCAGGGGGTGCCAAACCAGATAGTCAGAAATAATTGTTTAGGGCTTTTAGGGTTTAGGGTTTAGAGTTTAGGGTTTTGGGTTAAGGGATTTCTGAAATCACACAATAACTTCTGTGCGCAGTAAGACGCACGTCTGCATCTGCATCCCGTGTACTGTAGTCTCCCTAGCAATCATTTTTCATTTTAATTATTGTATAGCCCTCAGGAACTATTCAGATACTATTTTTGTTATAAGCCTAGAGGGATTACAGCAAGCGAAGTAAACTTTCAAACCTAAATCCTAAATCCTAAGCCCTAAATCCTAAGCCCTAAATCCTAAACCCTTCCTCAACCCTAAATCCTAAACCCTCAAACCCTAGAACCCTAAACCCTAAATCCTAAACCGCGTGTTGCGCTCGCGACAAGGCTAGCTACAAGTCCTCCTACGCTTGCACGGCCGAGCTGGTGAGTGCAGAGGACGCGAGTCTCGCCCGCCCGCGCTTCTACACCAGGCGCTGGATTTAGGGTATTGGGTTTAGGGGGTGATGTAGCCGTTATATAGGGGTTATCTAGGGGTTATATAGGGGTTATGTAGGGGTTATGTAGGGGTTATGTAGGGGTAGTTATCACTATTCCCCCTACATAATCCTAGAAAGTGGGTCTTGTAATCCCCTTGCTTTAAGTCATTGTACATAGCTGAGGTCCCGAATGCATGGTCCCTGAAGCACCAGTGTTTTGAGAAGCTACCTTGTACACGGGAGAGACTGGGATCTGTTTATGGAAATCTGTGCAAGTACTCCCCTACCCGAAGTATATGAACTTAATAATTACCCCCTAGGGCGAAAATGTGCATCTGGTAGCGAGTGGTGAATTTCTCCCGGCTTACATGGGAACCACCATGATCTCTTTAATCATGGTCGTCCAGCGCTAGGACATGAAGCAAGCTGCTAGTTCTCACTGACTTCCTGCAAGTTCTTGTAGACAATCTGTTTACGCAAGCTTCTTGGAAACGACGAGACTGTAGAATACCAAGGAAAATCCGTAATTCCAATCCACTGGGATTCTATACGCGAATTCCTTGTTATTAGAAATTCAAAACTAGGAAGCTATGGGCCGGAAGTAAAGAAATCAAAGTTCTGATTACCTTCCCTTTTATGCCTGTTAAAGAACGTTTGCCATAAAGCCTCACGAAATCAATCATGTCCTAGTTCACCTGGGAAACCCATGTTCCCTTACCATCAGACTGCTAGGGCCCACTCCTGCTCTTCAGGCGAGAGTTTGCCCGCTTGATGGGCTTCCCTGAGTACCTGGACACGGTGTAGAAGAGTTTTACTTGGTGTTTGGTAGTATAGGGTTTGTGTTTAAGGTTGAGGGAGTGGAATGGAAAACAAACATGGAAAACAATTATTGTCATTATGGACGACGACGACGACCACCACCCGCCACCGCCGCCGCCGCCGCCA
>CAJNIZ010047980.1:0-11233 GCA_905231905.1 Symbiodinium pilosum | reverse complement strand
ATCGTCAAACTTTGCCTTCACAGTCCACCTTGCATCGTAAAGATTTTTACTCATTGCCGTCAGTGCGCATGCACTAAATACTGGCCCTGCCAGCACATTTGCATATGTTGACCAGAGTACCCAGTGAATCTACAGGACGTGAAACCATTGCAAGCCCAAAACCCACTGTTGGAAGTGAACCCGTCAGGTTAGTTAGGGACCCGTTGTGCTTGCGAGGGATGGGTTTGAAGATGCGACTCGCAAAGCACAGTTCATTCCAAACCTCAAGACACAGCTGCGATACAAACTCTTCCTGAGCTAACATGAAATCGAGATGGCAAACCTTTTCAAGGACAGTAGTCTTCAAATTGCAGGCTTCGTATGTTAGTTTGGAGGAGGACAAGCCCTAGACATCTGGCTCCCAAGATTGCAGCAGCCAAGCCTTATTGGTAGTCAGCAGGAATTGGAAGAATGGATCCATGTAGGAGTAGCCCCTTGGTTCCCTACTAAGGCCTTCACCTATTAACTAAGCCTTCAATTAACCCTAAGCCCTGAATGAGAAGGTAGTCTCCCCTTCTGTGTCCCTGCCCTCATGCTTTGCCCTAAACCCTACACCGCAAAAAGCAGTCTCAATGACCCTTCATTCCCTACTGACCCACAACCAAAGCAAAGGCGAAGCAATTGCCCGGCGTGGATGCATCGCTGGAGCGTGGCTACACAGGTGCGCCACAGACGTGGGGTCTAGGGGTCTAGGGTTTAGGGACTGTAAGGGATAAGGGTTTAAGGTCTTGGGGTCTAGGGCTCAGGTTTTGCAGGGCTTGGTCTTCATGATTTAGGGCTTAGCGTTGTTGACTTTGGGTTCCTAAGCCCGTTCAACCCTGGACCCTAAACCCCAAACCCCTCGGTGCGCAGCCTAAACCCTAAACCCTAAACCCTGAATCCTGAACCTAAGCCCTAAAGGCACATATGCCTCCAAGGACAGGCTGGCTTCTGGTCCACTTTAGGCGGACCCTCCACTAGTGATAGTAAAGGGTCAGGGTTTAGGGTGAGGGGACTCTACGGGATAATGGTGAGTACATTAGGGTTACTAGGGTCCCCTTGTATTCCCATTATACTGCTAATCGAGGGTGGGGGTCCGACCAAGGTGTACAAGTTTAATTGCGCTGCTTGTACTTTCTCAGGGCTCAAAACCGAAATCCTACAACTTGGGGTTCCTCACATTTGGTTGCCCTGCAAGGGGCGTTTGAAACACGAGGGCTCGCGCTGCATGTGGGGATAGGTTAGGGGGAGTTGGGCGTAAAACTCAGAACCCTAAACCCCAGGATTCGCCTTGCCTCCCCAGAGCCCTAAGTCTGAACTGAGAATCAGTGAGACCTGCGCCTCTTGTCATAAGAGGGCTTGGTAACCCCAAACACCTAAGAACCTGAACGAGTCATGTAAGCCATAGCCTAAACTCTTAGTATCTCCCTTAATATCCCCTATAATACACCCCTCTACAATTTATACAATCCCTTTATATAACACCCCTTTAATGAGTTTAGACTATAGTCATGTGAGAGTCACAGGCTCCCCATTTTGAGGATTGGGGTTCTAAATCCGGTTGTTTTCTTGAGAGTGTATACAGAATTTGAACTTGGGTTCAACAGAAGTCCTAAATCAGTGTTTAGGGCCCACATTGCATCATATCTAGACGCTAAACCCTAAACCTTAGACCCTAAATACTAGGGCCTTCAGAGGTAGGGAAGACCTTCCGCGTCAGGGCCCATGCCGCCACCAGTTGCTCCCGTGGTTCCTCCAGGGAGCCTGGAAAACCTCTCAGGAGCAGGACCCAGGGGTGGTGTAGAAATTATGCGGGGATTAGGGTGCACGGTTTAGGGTCGTATAGGCGTTATATCCGATATGTAGGGATTGCACAGGAACCCAACAGGGTTTTGGTCTTTTGTGTTGTGGCGAGGTTAACTCGGTTTCTTAGGAAGACTGGTGAGGGCACATTCGGGGTGACCGTTTGGGAAGGACTATGCATAAAGTGTGTTTGAAGTACAGGAAAGGCCAAAAAGTTGCAAACGGGAAAAGGATGCTCTAGGGTTTACGGATGATTTCGGTCGTTCTTCTCTCTTTCTGATTTCTGGGGCTAGGAGGATGATGACGTTCCAGCTTTCTGCCCATATGGCGTTTTGGACATAATTAGCCGATTAAGGGCTTGGCATGAGGGCTTAGGATTTTTCAATGCTCCTGCACATGTTGCTTTTAGAGGCTGCCTAGATGTATTCCTGACTAGTACTGAATCTCTGGGGGCTCAGGTTAATGAAGCTTACAAACTAGATGTTATGCAGGGCGTTTGATAGGGTGTCCGCCGAGCAGCGGTGTCCATGGTAAAGGTTGCCGGAAGGGCAATTTCTTTGGATACCCTAGGTCATGAGCAGGCGCTCTCACTTGGTGTGCTTGCGGTATTTATTGCAACGGTAGTGGACAGGAAATGCATGGGGATTAGGGAGACGGTTTGCTACGTGGCCCAACGTGGGGATTGGAGTTTCTCAACACACCGCTTGCAAACGCCTCCAAAATCCTCCAGAAGGCTCCCTCCAAAGTCTGTCAGGTCTCTGTAGATCGCAAGGGTGGCAGTCGTTTTGTTTCCCGTCTGCGGTCCAGCACAGGAGTCTTCTACTTTCCTCACTAAGCCGAAGCCCTCGGGGACATGAGTCTTCTGGATGTCCTTGAAGTAGGGACGATCAGGCACTTTTGTGGCGGCTTACTGGAGCGACGCTACCCTTCAGAGGGTTGCGTGACGTTTCCAATGCGTAAATAATCAAAGAAAAGAAAACGGAAACCACCATGTTATTATTAGGATGTTTTGAGAGGCTTCTACAAGCATCCGTTCCTTCTTTCCCTTTTAACAAACAACCGGTACGTAAGGATCTTTCAGGTTTTACCAAAACTAACCCAGACCCGTTTGGAAAAGGTAAGGTACGAAGCCCTTTGTATTAGGTATATAAGTCCCTAAAGCCTGAACCCCTAGGGTTTTGGGTTAACAGTATGGGGATTGGGATTAGGCAGTGAGACAATGTGCTCGCTACTGGGGGCGGCCGCTCTAGGCATCAACGGCCCAGAGAGCAGCGGGCAGATTAGCAACTTTGGCTGTTTCATTGTTGGGCAATCAAAACAGTTTTCGATGATTTAGGGAGCCCATGCAGAACGCACGCTGGATGCTGAGCTTTCCAACCTTTACGGCACTTGGATAGCACCGCCATCCCCAGACCGTGTATATGAGTTCTAGTGGAGAATCAAATAGACAAGCAAATGGACAATGAAATGGAAACTGGGATTATATAGGGGTATATGGGGTCATTACATACCCTTGGGCTCCAAGTCTATAAATAATACCCACATTGGGCCATTTGGAGCCCTAGAGATATTGGGGGAATGCTTATCATTGGGGGTTTGGGGCACTCTGAACCTCAGAAGTCAAGTTCCTTAGCCTACCGGCTGGAGAGTCAGCAAGGATATTCTATGAGTATGACCACTTATAGTAATGGAACCCTTATCACCCAAACCCCGAGTAGGATGCCATGGGGGAACTTGAGGTCCATGGGTATTGCAATCTACTTACAGCTGTACCCTATAAACCCTAGACCTTAGACCCCAAACCAATTATGAGCACAAGACCCTAGGATCTAGGGTGGGCCCCGAGTTATAAGCTTCAGGGCTTGCTCTTGGAGGTCCGAGGTTACATATAGCTGGACTTATAACCATGCTTAACCCTAACACCCTCAATCATTTTGTTTAAAAGCTGGACGCCAAGTTTAGGAGGGTAAGAAGCCCTGCGTTCCAAGAACCAAGAAAGCCATAAAATGTTCTAGGGCTGAAAGCTATGCTTGGGCAATGTTTGGCCTAAACCCTCCAGAAGGGGGTCGGGAGTATAGGTGTAACCGTGACATACTCAAACCCTCATAATCCTTATTCCTAGGCGCAACCCTGAAAGTATTGAGTTATATGGATCCTTGGGCATCCAAGAAAAAGCTTGGATACTGCCCCTCGCTCATTAACAGCTGGATAATGTTCATAGTATAGTCTCATAATATGAGTATGTAGAGGCCTTGGTATGACCACCGTTATAGACTCTCAATGGGCCCAAAAGAAGCCATTTGTCCCAGGAGCTAGTTCTCGAAGTCGAGATTGGTCACCCCGGGTCGCCGGGATCTCGGCAGCGCCTCCTTCAAAAGGGGCGATTAGCGTAGGGTTTATTAGGGCAGAATCAACGTCAAACGAAATTGGAAATTGAAAATTAAACTGAAAGTTCATAGAGTTTTATACAGATCAGAATATTGATTGAGGTTTGCTGGGTTATTTCTTGTCGGATAGAGTTGGTCACAATTCAACATATTCACAACAAAACAAGGAATATAAATCCATGAGTTAAAAAAGTATCGCAGAAAGGAACCAAACTCGGGTCAGAGGAGATGGGTAAGCCCAACACACCGATAGGTACTAGCAGAAGTGCATCATGTAAGGGCTTAAGTTATAGGGGCTCTTAGGGAGTAGTACAGGTAACAAGACGACTCTGGTAACCCGAGCCCAGTTAATAAGGGTTCCAAAATGGAGCCAGATCATAGGCGTTTGGTCCTTATTTTGGTATGAGAGCTTACATCAACCATGGGTTCCTTTTGGTTGTAGGTACAGCCGGGGACCTTCATCTTCAGAAGCAATAGCATATGAACTTTGTAAGGTTGGAGGCGTGCGCGGTGTGCAAAAGATTTCCTGAATGTTGGCAGTGGCAACTGTTGAGCACTCACATGCACTCACCCCGATATTAACCCCCCCAACCTCCCAATATTCAATCTCCACTATAGTATTCCAGACAATCTCGTTGAGGGACATGTTGAACAGAAGGGGTCGGAAATTGCGACAAGGGATCAATTGGGGGGTGTTCAATATCGCAGCAAGGGATCAATGGCCACGGCCCCCCACCCTGCAGGAAAAGTTGACATGGGCTTCTTGTAAAGCAAGCCAAACCCTAAAACCTAAGCCCTGAATCTCAAATAGTAGTTTCCATTTTTTCCATATAACCCTTATAAACCCCCAATACATCCCCGGTTTGGTGTTCAGGGCGTGTGCCCTACAAAGCAGACGGCTGGATGCCCGAATGGAATCTCATGACCCTCTGACCACAATGGAAGTCCAGGGGCGGTTGCGGGCTTAGTTTAAATTGTGACCGTGTATAACCAGATTTAAGAACGCAGGGGGTTACCTCCAAGCACTGTAGCTCACAGAGGGTTTAGCGGTCCAATAGAGTCCTCGAATTCTCCTGGAACCGGTGAAAGACCTGAACAACGAGCCCTCCGGCACTCGGCACCTCAAGCTGGGCGCGGATGAAGCTCATGTCATAGTACTATAGAGTCATGTGGTCCTTCAGCAGGCTTCCCTGAAGCCCAAACAACTGGACCATGGGAAGCTGACAGGCGTATGGCTCCTCACTGCTGTTACGGAGCTTGAATTAAGTTACTTTGGTAAGGACACCGGATTTTTGACGATATACCCAAATTATAGTAAGTTAGGATCATCGAGGAAATCTCAGTCCTCAATCCTTTTTGACGGTTAGGTCCAAGTGGGTTGGGGATGGTAGGGCCCGTGCAGGAAGAGCGCATGGAGGAGCTGCATCGATACATCCGAAACCAGGCCAGAGCAGCTGAAACAACCTTACGGTACTCCTGGTTTAGTGGTTAGAGGCTTAGGGTTCCTTTAAAGGGGGATCTATCATATGTGGGTTATATCATACAGGGTATAGCGACATCTAGGGTTTTGGATTAAGGGTTTAAGATAGTAAGGCCAAGGCCTAAGCTTTACTTACTGGGCATGTTGGGGTTAGGGTTTAGGGGTTTAGGGGTTTAGGGGTTTAGGGTTTAGGGTATACTACCCCGACCCAATGGTTCCCCCTTAGTCAAAGTTGTTTACGGATAGCGGGGGAGTATGGGGGGCGGAGATAGTAGGGGGATCCATGAGTGTAGCCACGGGGGTTGGTTCCAGGATTACTGCAAGCGCTTTATTTTTGGGCCTGTTACGGAACTTGTTCTGGGATAGGCTTCCTTCCCTTGCTGAGTGCCCGGAGGCCTTCAAGACCCTAGCCTCACAAGTGTTCCGACGACTCGTACCACATTCAGATCCAGAATATACATGTGGTAGTTTCCAGACATGGGGGGACCCACTAAAGACTCCAAAATGCTACGGTCCTTATTATTTGGACCTTCAAAAACAGGTAGTCCCACTTGTGGGGGAAACCCCCATGTTTCTTTCCCCTTGTACCCCAGCCCTGGGCTTTTTCATTAAAAGCTACATGCCCAAAACGCTGACAACTGATTGAGGTAGGGTTTAGGTTGCTGAGAATTACTTAGCATATAGTCCCCCTTAAGTAGATAGAATGTGGGGTATATGGGGATCTTAATGTTCTATACGATTTTATACCCAAAGCCATATTCCATATACTTAAGGGGGACTATATCCTAGAGGAAGTGAAGGGGTATGCAGTTTGGATCCCATAGTCTGTACTTTTGGAGGCCCCGCTTGGGGAACTTTAAAGCAGTATTAACAGACCCATCTTCCATTTCATCAACCTGAAACCTGTGTAATCCCCTACATAGCCCCTTAGGGTTTAGGGTTCAAGGGTTAGGGTTTCAGGTTTAGGGTTTAAGGTTTAGGGTTTGGGGTTTAGGGTTTCAGGTTTAGGGTTTAAGGTTGAGGGTGTAGGGCTGCGCCCTAAGCCCTAAGCCGCGTGGTGTGCGGCAACGGCTTGATTAGCAGTTCTTCGCCCTTCGGTTTCAGGAATGGGGCTTTGTGGATTCCAATCATTTTGAAGTTTGATTGAGGTACCCTATACAGCGGGTATATTGGGAATCCCCTAAGCTTTAAACCCTAAACCTAGAACCAGGATGCCGTAAATTATTCCGGCTTCTACATCCGAGTTCCTATAGAGCCTCATAAAAGCTACAGTTTTCATGTCATTTTCGGTTTTTCTTTTTCCAGTTGGTTCTGCCATATAAATTTTAAAACGCCATAGATTACCACGATGGTGGTAATTACTTCGGCTTCTACATTAGAATTCTCAACCTTCAGTCGCCCTCAGCTTCCAATTCCATCCCCCCTGTAGTACGACACATCCCCAGCCCTCTGTTGTTAAACAGCCACCATTTTCCTGGTTGGTGTGTCAAGGGACTTAAACTAAGTAAACATGGACATTTCGTAGATGATAGGGTTCCAATAACCCAATCGAAGTTCCTTAGCAGCAGCCTAGTTTCTGGATTGTACTAAGGAGAGTGGAGAAGGTTTAAAAAACATGAGGTGGGATAGGTTGAACATTGGGGGGAAGAGATTGTAGACCTGCATCCGCAAGCCCTACTACGCGTTGTTTCTCTGCCCCAGAAGTCAAAGGCTGTTTCATATGGACCCACGGGGCCCAATTCACGTTCGTTCAGGAATTCTACCTGGAATGATACTCGACATACGACTGTTATTTACTGGATGGGTTTTGGGCTTCTCGTGACCGTTTTGAGCTGGTTACTCGGAAGTCCCTTTGAGCACGCAAATCCCTGCACCCGGTCATAGCTAGCCAGAAGTACGCATATACCCAGAGCTCCCTACCCATCGCCCAAATGACCAGCCATCAGAAGTCTTCCACATGGACCCCATCTCAAAACCCTAAACCCTGAGCCTACGCCAGAAGCCTCCGTAAACCCCCTGCCCCATGACTGAGGAGGAAGATGGAAGACGTAGCATGAATCTTCCTGTGTCCGTTTCCCAAACCTTGGGCCTTTGCAGTAAGTTCTTGAACCCTAAACCTTTCAGCTAAATCGTGAAACCCTCAACCTGTGAGCCCCTGAATCTGAAGCCTAATCCCCCAACCTCATGCCATACACTCAACCCTAAACTCCCTAAAGCCCAAACTCCCAAACCCTAATCCCTAAGACCATACACCAAGCTGTCGCCAGGCGAATGACTTCGCTGAGGGCAAGGCAGAGTGGAGCCGCCAACTGGCAGAGGCGGCACAAATAAACAAATATGTTGTTAATAATCGGGATCCTATAGTTATATACATGCACATATACATACATACGTACGTACGTACGTACGTACGTACATACACACACACATGCAGCTATACATACTTACCCAACATATATAATGTTGCATAGGGGTATATCGTGATACATGTGGCTTTGGACAGCATCATTGAGAATCAAGCGGAAAATTCAATGGACACTGCTTAGGAAGGGGTATTTTTAATGGACGTCCTATTGTCCACCCAAATACAATAAGATTATGCCACTTTTTTGGCCGTGACAATGTATAAGAAGGAGGCAGGCTTGCTTGGCTCAACTGTGACAAAGTGTATGCCAATGTGATGCGTGGGGTACACAGAGGTATATTCAGGGACACCCGAATCCTAAGCCCTTAGCCCTAAGCCCCAAACCCTAAGCCCTAAACTCCAAATTGTGATTAAAGGCCCATCTCAAGGGCCCCCTTGTTTCCAAGAATGGATTTTGTTTTGGGAGTTCATGTGATGTGAAGAAGAAAGCTTGGGGCATATTGAAAAGGCACCCTGTTTTCTTTTTACATCCCTGATAAGGTGGGAGGGTCGAAAGGGACTTGGGGTTTGGGAGTTTATGGCTGAGAGCGGCTTAGGGGGTTTAGGGTTTAGGGTTGAGTCTTGGGCTTTCAGGCAGGTTTTTGCCGCTGATCTCTTCACTGCGAACAACCAACCAAAGGCCATAAGCGCAAACCCTAGACCTGAAGATATGGATGAGGCTCAGGCTTAAGGCCGAGCTTGAGTGCTCGAGCAACTCCTTGCTGCCTAGCAGAGAGGGAAAATTTGGTTCCAGGCGCTATTATATGGGATCGCTATAGAGATCCACATCGTCAGTCCCCGCTCAGCAGCAGATAGTTTCATTTGCATGTTGGGATCAAACTGCGGAGATTGTGAGGTTTGAATGTTCATGCTGGGTTCTATGTTAGTTTCCCAAAACAAAGAGACCCCAATGTAGACCCCAACATAATATTCTATAATCCTTGTTATGGGAACCCCCCAAAATTGTAGCCCTAATTTTGGGAAACCCCCCCTATGCTACCACACCTCTCTCAGGTTCCCTCTTAGGGTTTAGAGTTTGCCTCCTTGACCCTGAAGAAGCTGAATTAACATAAGCGGCATCTAGCAGGGCTGTAAGGGAACCCATGAGTGCAGGGTCCCTTGGAGCTTCCGTGGTTAAGGAACTTAACAAGTTACTATGGTAATAGTAAGGAAAGCTAATCATTCATCTTTTGCGCATATTATGGTAACTTACCTTAAGTTCCTTACCAGCAATTGGTGTTGCTTATGGAAAATTCTGCCGGAATGGCTTTTGTATCAGGCTTGCGAAAATTCTGAATCTTTTCATGCGCTCGGAATTTAGACAGTTCGGGTAGCCGCCTGAGCGTTTGGGGCGCAGGTACTAGCTTGCAGTCCAGGTGTCCAATGGATGTAGGCTGTAGGGTTGAAGTGTCAGGGTACAGAGAGTTTAGTAGCAGTGTCGGGGCACACCCTGGTATGGTTCGTCCTTAAACACAGATTTGACCCCCACCTTCAAATAAAGATCCCAATCCTTCAAATATCCCTAGTTTGCCGCAATGCCGCAGGTGCGCAGTGAAAGTCTGCGCGAGGTCGAGAAGGTTCGACCACCAAAGCAGACTGGGGGTGTCTGAAACTTTTATTAGGAATATGTTGGCCACAGTCTAAACTCCTGGTTTCCCTCTTAATAAGCCCTATAATTAGTACTCCCCTACGTAATCCCTCCTTTAGGGAGTTTAGACCCTAAATCCTAAACCCGAAACCCTAAACCCTAAGTCCCGTATATAATCCCCTACGTTTAGACAATAGTACATGTAGGGTGTAGGGTCTAGGAGACAGGAAGGATTCGGTTTAACGCTTCGGGATTAGGAACGTTTCCGGTTCATAGGGTTTAGGGTTGACGGGTTTAGTGTTTAGGGTTTAGGGCATGATTGGAGCTTAGGGTTTAGGGGCCAAGAATGTTGAACAATTCTAGGGTTTGGGGTCTAGGGGTTTGGAATGATTAAGTAGCTAATTAACTGCTGAATGTATACAAACAATACATAAATTACGCAATTGATTAACTTAATGAATTTGATAATTTATTCATCATCACATATATATATATGTAGTTACATAAATATGAACTGATGAATCAATTAATTGCTGTGGAGGGATTAGGCCTGAGGTTTGGGAGGCAGACTTCAGATCTATGGGTCATTTGCCCACAACTGGTAGTTCAGGATCCTACCTCTGTTTTGGTTCTGGGCTTGTGAGGAACATCAGGTTTGAGAAGACCCCGCTGTGCTATTGGCTGTGGAAGAAAGGACAACTTTTCAAGGCTCTTTGTCTTTATTGTCAATAGAATGCAGACCCTAGACCCTAAACCCTAACTGCAGACCAGAAGCCCTAAAGCCTTAACCCTGGATAGTTGGGTCTTGTCCTTTTGCTATAAAGAGAGTCAGCACGGGGGGAAGAGCCCCACCAGCCGCGCGGCAGTAACACAACTCGAACGTCAGTACATGCCGCGCTGGCTATGACTTGAAGTCTAAACTCTTTAGCCGCTTTCTGGACAATGACTTTGGGTTCAGATTCTGCATTTAACGCTTTGCGGTTTAGGCGGTGACAGTTGACCTGCGTTGTCACGACAGAACTTCCAAGTAGGGTGTTGCAGTAGAGTCGTAGTCCCAAATCCTTAAACTGTTTTAACCCCAAGTGCCATAGTGCTTCCCACTAGATTGTTTGGAGCTGTCCGCCCTAAATCCCAAACTTAACCGCTGAGATGCGGGAATCTCACTTCCAAATTTCTTCGAGGTTCGCCGAGAAAAGGCTGAGATTGAATGCCAGGCCGGACATGGAAGGAGTTCAGCAGGTGTAGTAATCTTGGGTCGATTTTGGGGTCCTGAAATTTGCCATTCCTCAGGCCGAGGAGCTTCATACTGCTAAATTGTTGTCGAAGAATTTGAAGGACAACCCAGGAACAAGACTTAGGCTGTTTTCGATCTTCTCCAGCTGCGCCCTGTCGCTCAGAATTCAGAGTCCCCGTGGTGCCCACTGCCAGTACATTTGTTGACAATAGTAAGACAGTAAAACGCCACGACGACGACGACGACGACGACGACGACGAGGACGACGAGGACGACGAGGACGACGAGGACGATGAGGACGACGAGGACGACGACGACG
>CAJNIZ010047979.1:0-34387 GCA_905231905.1 Symbiodinium pilosum | reverse complement strand
TGCAGCATCCATTGAGGTGAAGAAGGTTCATATAGATTTGTTACAGGAGATCCCACTGCTACTGCTGGGGGAAAGGGAGTTTCTTAAAATGCCCCCGTCAATCCTAATGAGGACCCTTGTAACCTTCGCGTAATCCCCCGTAGAGTGGTCCAAAGGCTTAAACTTCAGACTGTGAACTGTCCTGTCCGAGCTTCAGCTCATTTCTTTGTCATCTACATGCCCGCAGGTTTGAGTCATGTAGGCAAAAGGAAAGGATGAGGTGCGCAAGGTTGTAGTGATTGCAGCTTCAGGGACACATTGGAATGGGCTTCGGGGTATATGATGCTAGGATTGCGCACGGCTGAACGGTTCAGGGTAGTGTAAGTGGGCTTATCCTACTGAGGTCCTACTGCACGTGCATCTACCTATGAACCTTCCGTAGACCCTATAGACCCTAATTACACGAGACACCCCAAGTAGCCATGAACCTTGAAACAAGGCCAGGGCAAAGGGGGGCCCGTCGGCAACGGCCACGTGGTGCCACCAAAAGCTACTGCGAACTCTGGCCATGTGGTGCCGCCACGGAGTCAGCGGCTCAGTCAGTGTCTAGGGTGCTGGTTTTGTTCGCTCCCATGTGTTGCGCTCATCCCTCCCTCCCTGACAAAGCCTCTGGACCCCCGCAAAAATAGCTTTGGAAGAAACCAGCCAGCCACCCCCGGAACGAGGCTTGGGGTTTAGGGTAATGACTTTATTAAGCAACCAGTACTGGTTGTATCCCCACATCCCATGAAGTAAGACTTTCC
This sequence comes from Symbiodinium pilosum, assembly GCA_905231905.1. Classification (NCBI taxonomy): domain Eukaryota; class Dinophyceae; order Suessiales; family Symbiodiniaceae; genus Symbiodinium; species Symbiodinium pilosum. The sequence goes on along the minus strand of CAJNIZ010047979.1, from coordinate 33,605 downwards.
CATGCCAATCAGAGCTTGGTGTGGATGGATAGTACCACCCTCTACCGCAAATGACGTGCCCGTTCCTTGACCGTAGATTTGGACAAGCCCTCACTCATTAGCCTACAAGGAAAACATGATTCGAGCAGAAAATCCAGAAATAGGAAGGTAATAGTCGGTGCTGATGGGCTCAACAGAGCGAGCCTTGCGCAGTGGAAAAAAATCCATTCCACTCATAGTCACAGCCTGGTGGTGAAAGTCACAGCTAACGCTGATTGAGTTGTGTTTGCAAGTTTTTCCGAGCAAGCCCAGCTCTCAGCAGGACTGCTAGTACTCAGTTGCAATCCCCATCAGCCCCACCAGGTTTTGAGAAGCTCTTGAGTGTAGGAGTCCAGCCAAAGCTTCCACTGAGGTTCCGCGCCATGGCAGTGGGGGACAGGCCTTTTGCCTTCTGCAGTCTCATCATGGCAAGTCCTGCTGGCTTCACGAGCTGAAGCCCCCGACAATTCCAACACAGCTTAGGGGTGATGCTCATAGTCCCAGACCAGACTTTCAACTAGGTCTACGTTGCACCTTCGCAAAGTTAGGCTTTGCACAAGCAACACAAGCAAGGGTGTTGTCTCTGGCCCCAAGCCCGAGACTAGACCCTAAACCCCTAGACCCTGAACCCTGACAGTGGGAGTACCGGGAGGTCTCGTGCCTTCAGCGCCTCGAGCACCTGGTGCAGAGGCCCGCCCTGCTACTCAAAGTTCTGGGCCTTCTTCCAAACCTAAGGGACTGGATTACATAGGACTACCTAGGGATCCACCCATATTCTGAACTAAGCATGCGCAAGCATGAGGATCCTGCATCTACAATTGCAATGGGGGCCCGCGCTTCTCAAAATGAAGGAATGCCAATCGAATTCGACAGGCGGCGCCTGGCTTCAGCACAGTACTCAAGTCCGCTGGATGGTTTTGTGTTTTGGTGTTCCTAGTGCTTGGAGTTTCATGGGTTGCTGTCAAATAACTGAATTATGACTACAGTTCGCACAAATCCGAACTTGATCCCACATTTAAAGGGCCAAGAGGCTGGAAGTAACGAATCAATCACGCTGTGATGTGTCACTGTGAAGAGAGCAATGGAACTTGGATCAGCCGCATCCCCAACCCACCCAGTTTGCAAAAGATTGCAAACTGGGAGACTTGCTTTCCCTTTGCGCGGGCCGAGGCTGTTATTGGGCCGAGGAAGGTCTTGGCTATCGAGCTTCAATTTCCCTAAAACCTTAGCCCGAGGTCAATTGCTTTCATACAAATGCCTGGGCCGGCGACAACTACTTCCAAGCCCTGAACTGAAACCGCACCACATCTCTCCTTCCCGTTCTCCCTCTCTGTACTGTTGAATGGCATGTAGCCGTAAGCCAGAAGGATAATGATATGGATTCATTCACCCCGAGGTCCCATGAGGACCGAGGTGTATAACTTAGTTGCGAAGTCTTCTGTGTAGTGGAACTGATTTGAGTTCAAAGTATGCGCTATACAGATACTTGTCGAATTAAGACCCAGAATCTAAGCCCTACCTCCGAATACAGAACCACATGCTTGAATGCTTGGAGGGAGGGGGTTCGTGCATATGCAGGCGTCTGGTGAGGATGACGAAGCGCAGAAATCTGAAAAGGAGCTCCAGGAGCTGTCTGGGCTCATACCTGAAAGCTTTTTGGTTTTGGAAGATGACCAGGGCCTAGAGTTGACGGTGTGGGGCTTCGGTTTTCGGGTCAAGCCTGAGATTCAGGATTACTAGCATCTAGCTTAAGGCTTGAAGTTTAGAGTTTAGACCAATGCTGTTGCTAGGCTTAATCATGCTGTCTCTCAAGTTCTTGATTGCTTGACTGTTAGGGGCATGCAAAGGGTGGGGATGGGAATATGTGTTGGGTATATTGGGACTACATAAGTTGCTCCACCCTCGTAGTTGTCCTGGACTGTGATGTATAGGATATGTGGCGTTAACGTGAAGATGATGTTGACAAACAGCGAGATCATAAGGAGAAGAACAATCTGCCCACAAGCGTGGCTAGGTTGCTAGACTGCTGCGGGATGCGCATTCAGGTTTCAAACTGATCTTCGCCTGCAAGGATTTTGGTCCGCTAGAAATTTTGGAAACTCGAATCCCAAAGCTTTAAACCAAAAATCCTACTGCAACCCCAATGCCAACTCCTTTACCCCAACCCCTAACCCTAAACTCCCTGATCCCTAGATCTAGGGAGCATTGAACCGAATCTACTTCAGGAGGCTTAGCGCTTTGGGATTAGGATTAGAATTTTGGGTTTGAGGCTTAGGCTTTTCTGTTGAGGTCTAGGCTGTAGGGGGCTGTTGGCCAAGGCTTCAGTTCGAACATCCATGCAATGGCTCATTGGCGTGGTTCCCTGAGCCGGGCCAACCTTGGAAAACGTTGAAGCACTGCGGCGTCAGAAATCCATGAAGCAGGTTTATCCGCCTAAATCTTAAACCTAAATCCTACATCTTGAAGAGGCAAGACCGCTGCATCTCGCAAAGGGAAGTCTTTGGCAGGACTTTCTCAGCAGCGCGCCGCTGCCTGGTGAAGCCTGGGGTGACGAGGAGCAGGAGGAGCATGCCAAGGCGCTGTAAGCGGGGAGTCAGGGCCTATACAATTGAAACAGGATCTTGGGTAGAAGGTATTGGGATCTTCTTCACAATGATTCTGGCTTCTACGTTTGCAGAGGGAGCTGGTTCATGCTTGTCGACCATCACGGTAGATCTTAATAAGGGCCCCGAAGCTCGTGCTTGGTGCGGTTTGCGCGGTTTCTGCGCTTCAGCAAAAGTAGGGTTCCCCATAAATAGGCAAATAGCCATACTCTCCCAAATATCAGGATCCATGGTCCATGTGCCTAAACCATAAAAAGACCTAAACCCCGAAGTCATCAAGTCACACACACACCTCAAAATGCTACAACTTGTGAGGCTGTGGAAGATGCGCAGCTCTCAAAGCCCAATAAGGAGCTGGAGGTGCCACGTGGGGTGTAGGTAGCACTGAACTGGCCGAAAGGGTTCACGTACCTGCAGATTTTGCAGTTTAGGTGTTCAGGGCTTGGCGGTGACAGCCGCGTGATAACCTCAGGAGAACTATGGTATAGCTGACTACACCCTAGTTTCAGGCATGAAGGACCCCATTGATAAGTATGGTCAGTGATGAAGGTTTGAGGTCCTGACTTGCAGGAGCGTTTTCCAGTCTTGTGTCATCTTCTTGTGTGTGGATGACTTCTCTCCTAAAAAGTCTGAGATTCAACCCATAACTCAGCCACGCATGATTTGGGCAAACTATCACTTCTGGACCTGTGGTTGTTTGGAGGGTCCTCAACCCTGCCCCAACCCTGCTCCAACCCCGGCAACCAAACTTGTCCAATGCCTGCCAGGCGTTCCTCAACGGAGCCCCCATGCCAGGGGCTTCCTGGGACGAGGATGACATGGAAGTAGAGGCACCCGTTCAGGACCGGGGCTTTGGGCCTAGGGATTTTGCACTGTTGGTAGCCAGAGTTGGAGTTTAGAATTCATTGGTCAAGGTTTCGGGGCTCAGCTTGGGATAAGGATTTAGGGTTCCGGGCGGTTTAGGGATTGTGCTTGAGGGTGATTATTTTTGGGTCTACGCAGAGTTCAGGTTTTTAGTGAGTGGAGTCACAGCCAGATGGCAGCTAGATACACAGCATGAAAATCTTCCAGCACCTGTACAAAACTTGTACCTATACTATAGCATACATATTTGGCCTGGGACCCTAAAGCTTGTTTCATGGCTAATGCCCTACCCGGGCCCAGGCTTTCAGAGGTTTTCACTGCCATATCTCCTTGTCAGTAGGGAACCAAAGAGGATTGTTGGGAAGTAGGCGGATGAGTTAGGCAGCATCGATGGATCTGTTTTTTTCTCTAAGTCACCCGACGCATCAAACACTGTCGATAAATTCAGAAGGGATCGAGGAGTGCTCCTCGTTTTGTGCACCGGTCCTCCGGTGCCTTCTGGGACAAACTGGCTGCAAGACTCAGACACTTCCTGCGCGTGCTCGTTTCAAGCCCCACGACCGACCGAAGGAGGAGCCGGAAGCGGTTCAGGCATCGAAGCCCCAAGCCAGGCATGCCGAGAGTGCTTGGATGGGGTGAAGATATGATATGCATTGAAGTTCGCGAGCTGGTGTTTGGCGCGTAGCTATTCTTTTATCTAGGTGGCTGGAGTGAGAGAGTTGCACTGTTCTAGGGCAGAGTTCAGGGATTGGGTATGACCTTGGAGGGTTGTTGGTGCTTCGGGACCGTCCAGCTTAGCAGCAGAATTAGGCCCTGCACTCTCGTTGGATATCTTGTGCTTGTGCAGTTTAACCTAAAACCCACGGCCCTTGCAGGAATCACACACTCTGGCCAACTGGCTATTGCCAAGGTCTCCCATGGCCCTAGGCCGTACACCAAAATCTTCGCTGCTTTGTTTGTATCCATGCCGGCTTGTCTGAATGAAGGTTCAAATCGCAAGGGTTCAGGCTTGATCCCGATTAAGTTGCAGAAGAATTGTAGTAATACTCAGGCTGGAGCCTGTCACAAGCAGCTTCCCTTTCCTTCAGCTACCACATAACTCATAACTATAGCATTTTTGTAACTCAGATTCATGTTCTACCGGGGTCTAGGACAGGAAGAGTTCTCCTACGACCCTTTTATGAAGGCCCGGCGAAGACTGGATGGACATGGATGAGCCGAAGTCCATGAGGCCTGCTGGGTCCTGATCATTAGGCCTTGGGGTGGAGGGTCGTGAGGATCCAGGGTCTTTGGGCTGGCTGGGCATTTTGGATGAAGGGCTCAGGGTTTGCGGTTAAGTTTCCTTCTGTGCTTGACTTCTGACTCCACTAGGTCAAGGGGTGTGGCGCTTCAGGCTTGGAGAGGAATTGAACCGAAGCCTTGCAGAAGAGCCAGCTGAAGCTTGCATCAGGAGGTCCTCCTCAAACTGTAAACCCTAGGCCTTGACAGCCTTTCGTCGATCTGATACCCAAACATTGCAAAGCTTGAAGACAAAATTCGGTCGTCCCAAAGCTGCAGAGAAGAAAACTTGAGAGTTGTCAATCTGCTGCTAACCTCCTGAATAGTCCCAACGTCTGCAGGGTACCCTTGTCGTGGGAAGTCCCAGTTTTTTACAGTACAGGGCTATATGCATTCTACACCCACGCTAAGCTTGGCGAGCTTCAACTTTACATTTCAGTCAGTAGGACGAGGAGAGGCTTCTGTCTGTCCATGAGCGGCTTTAGGGTCAGTGGCTTGGACAGCGTCCAAAAAATCTGGTCATATGCATGTTTGGGCATGAAGCATACCTGGACACAATCCGGGGTGTTCCGATCAAGTGGGTTCACATTCCGAAGGTAATAAGCCTCCCAAACCCCACACAACAGACCCTAGATCCTATTCTATAGTGATATTAGGCCCCAATATATTGCGTCAGCACATCAGCTGTGGAGCAAAGACAAGGTTCCCAGCGCCGAAGCGACCGGCCCCCAAAATGGAGGCGCATGGCGCATGGTCCAGGGCTTGGGATTTCGGGTTTGGGGATTACAGTTGTGGGTTCATTGTTGAATATTGTTGAGGCTTAGGGATTAAGGTCAGCGAGAATTTTTTAGAGATGTTGCAGGGCCCTCCAAATTTAGAGACCGTCTCAGCTTGACCCACAACTACATACAGCTGCTTTTTGCTTGGCAAATGTCTGCAGACCTGTTGCTGGCTTGAACTGCAAGAGCAGCCCCTACATAGCTATAATACAGTATACGCCAAAACTCGACTTCAAAGGTTTTAGCCCCAAATACCCTAAATCCAAATGTTTCAATGACAATAAACAAGCTGTCGCAGATCTTGTTTTGCTTTTTTTGGTGTACGGAGAGGGGGGGGGGGGTTGCAAGAATAAACGAGGGGGTTGGGGTAGGACTAGCTAGCGCAGCTCGTAGTATTAGTAGCACCAGTAGGAGGGGATAGTTTCGGGCGGGCAAAATTATTCTTGGCATTCTTGCATTATTGCCGATGGACCTTGTTTACACCTTTTCTTCCTCCGAACTTTTTAGAAAGCACGTGCAGTCTTCCGGGATTTGTTCCGGCTCAGCAACAGCAAATGTAATCTCAACATTAAACCAGCAGCAGGTTGTCAAACTGTTGCCTGTGCCAGGCGCCCGTGGCTTCCTTGAGCGAAATCCTTGGGGAAGCAGACGACGAAGAGCAAGAAGGTGAAGGTTCCTATCTCAACTTTGGCTGATGCAAATCTTCAGAGGTTTTGAGCGTTGCTTGCTGATGCTTACACCTAGTAGGAGGGGTGGGGGCCAGGCAGCAACAAGAAAGTAATGTACAAGCCTAAACACTTAGGCAATTCCCCTGTATCACGTCTAGTACAACGACCCCAAGACGCCTGCAGCAGAGTGAGCTTGTGCATGCCACTGGCATGAATAAGAAGAAGCCAAGAAAAGCATAGAATGTTGTTGCAAGTTGGCGAAAATTTGTAAAAGTGTTGACATCAGGACAAGGATTCAATGCATGCTTGTGTGGTCAGGAGTTCTGCTGGAGCCTGCTTCAAAAGCGCCCAGGACAGCCAGCGCAGGTATGAGTATTAGTATTCCATTCGTATTACTTATGACTGCATTTGTATATGGCTGTGAATCAAAAACACTGGGTTCGGAACAGGCTTCGGCTGCCATTCCGCGACATAGGTTTGTAACAGAATCTCCTGGCTTGCGACAAGCACCTTTGCGACAAGGTTCTTTTGTATAGCATGCCTTCGCCAAGCATTCGTGAAAACGGTATGTAACGGGTATGTAACAAGGGCCCACGACAAAACGGGGTTTTGATTCACAGCCATATATATGTATATGATATCCGTAAACTAGTCTGATTATGTGAGCAGTGGTTGTGCTTTTACGTGCAGAGATTGCCCGAGCAATGGTTGTGTTCATTTGCAGAGTCACGGAACTACAAACACTTGAGAGCTTGGGTAGGTAAGTTAAGTCACGAGCCCCCTAAGCGCTATTATCCTGCGTTTTAGCCCGAGATGTTACCAGCAGGATGCCTACTGAAGTGTTTGGCCTTCCAGGATTTTGTTCGTGGCTCCGAAGAATGATTGGGGTTTGGGGCTTAGGGATCAGTTCCGACAATGGCTGGTCCCCAGACCCATTCTATATGTACGGAACAATGGCCCGCGAGTGCATGCTTCAGTACTTACTGGCCCCTTAGATTAAAGTAGTCTACATCTTATATGCTCCAAGTGTTGAATATGTTTCACAGCAAGGATCGCCAGCCTCTTGGCGTCACTCCCTGCACCAAAAGGCCCCGTGTCTTGGTCAGATTGGGTTTGAAGTGTGGCAGGGGCCTGGAAATTTGAGAGGGCTGAGATCCTAGATCTACGAAAATGCCCCCAACCTTGCAAGCGAATCCCCACACCGTGCATGCTACCCGTGCGCACCATGCTTTCCATCCTTTGCCCACCGAGGCGTGAACCTCAAATTTGTCCAACTTCTGCAACTGCATTTTGAGATTGAGTTTGACCTCAGTGGAGAAGTTTGAGATGCAGGGAGTCTTATAAAGGTTGCGGGCTTTTTACTTTCCAGCCTGTATATATGGATGACGAACTACGACAGCACCGGGCATGCAACTTCCAGCTCATCAGCTCATGTGAGGATCTCAATCTCAAACCCAAAGCTCCAGCTCCGAGCAAGACTACGAAACATTAAGCTCCAGACCTCCTCCCGGGCAGGTTCATGAGCCTTGCCAGTCTCCTCCCTGTGGGGCGCTGAGCCACTGAGCTGTTTGACCAGCTCACCAGCTTTAGACGCGACAGCGCATTTAGATAGAAACCAGAGGAGTTAGGAAGATCATCACGTTATTATCGAGGTTCTATGTTAGCACATGCATTACCGACTTGTTTGCGCCTGCCTCTGAGAGCATCCTGGCATTGGATCATCATACATGACTCTGTCAAATCATGACCATCTTGTTGGCAAATGCCCAGGTTCCCGTGTTGCAGGGCTTTCAAGTTGTGCCATCCCGTGCATTTTTGTTAGTATTTCAGCGGGGAGAGGTGCTGCTGCCTGGGTCCTTTGCTAATCTGCTAATGAAAGGCACACAGCTGGTTTTGAGAACTGCCCAAATTTGGTGACCAAGGCCCAAGACTTGATCTGTGCCAGTACTGCGGGCTGCCACTCGCAGCAGGGCCCGGATGGCAGGAGAAAAGGAGATGGAACAGAAGATTGATTGAATGGGGTTTCAGATTTAGGATTTGAAGCTTAAGGTTAGCTTGCCACTTGGGCAGGTTTAGATGTTCAGAGACATTTTGCTACTGATACGGGCAACCGAACGCCATGGAGCTTGCACCCTTCACTTGCCCCTAAACCTTGAACCCTGAATCCTGAAGCTTCCTTTCGAAGTTGTACATTCAACCTCCAGCCTCCGCAGGTGAACGCCAGTTGCAAAGGACTGCCTGCTCGTGTTACCTTGCCGTCCCCCATGACCGACCCCAAATCCCCATATCCCCCTACATGTCTGACATTCTATTGCGATTCTTATGCCAGCCTTGCGTTGCCGTGGGGGTGAATGGTTCTAAGGTTCAGGGTTTTAGGGCTTGATTCTTGGGATTTCTGGCGTTTATGATCTGCAGGATCTGAGGTTTACGGTTGTTGGTTTTGGAGGGGCTTAGCGTTCAGGGTTTAAGTTTGTGTGAGCCAAGTCCAGGAATGACGCCACACTCGGTACCAACAGCCCTCGGCAGCGTCCCCAAAAGTTCTGGGCAAGGAGTTGGTGAGCTACTTGGAGGTTCGTGAGAAGTGAAAAGCAAGGCTACTTGCTTTTAAAAGCCGATACCCAATCAAGGCGATAGTTAGCTAAAGTTATGGTCATCCTATTCATTATGACCCAGCAAGGATTTCCCATTAACCTCCAAGTGCAACTTTGCTTCCCGGGAAGCTGAGCAGGCGGCACCTTAATCTAATTGGGACTATCCCCAAAGCCTGGGGCCAAGCTCTTGAAGACCTGGATTGGCAGATTGGCGCCCGCCAATCTCATCCTGCAAAATCTCTGGAACAGCTCTTTCAACTTCGTGGTCTGAGGGAAGCCCTGAACCCTAAACTGTGTGCGTCCTAGGCGCTCTCTATGTGGCCGAGATCCGCATGGCCATGACCGCGATCAAAGAGGCTGTGTTGTGGGATTTCTCACATAGGACCTCTTATCATCTTTCGTGGGTGCAAGGTCCTGGGCAACCAATCGCTCTAGACTACAGAACTGGTTCCCTGGGTTTAGACTGGAGAACTATCATTGGCATGAGCGAAGTTCTGAGTCGATTGTATCTTCGCATCTTTTGATTCACTGCTGAGCAGCTTTGGTGAACAGCTGCATCCCTAGCATTGTATAACCTCAGCTGTTTAGTATGAGTCCTTGAAAACTCTGGTTTCTCCGGCTGATCCCTGTCTCATCTTCAAGGCGTACCCTATGAACCCCCCGCAATCCCTACATATCCCCAGCATGCCAAGGGCAGCCCTGTTTTGAAAAACCTTCCATTTGAAACCCACTTTTAAACCCTAACCTGAAGCGACAAACCCTAGATGCTAAACTGCATCCTATAGATTTTAACCCTTGGCCAGGATAAGTGGGAGGAGCTTTGGAAAGGCGCCACCGCAGAGGCCGAGGGTTGCGGCACCTGATTTTTAAATACAGGATTGGGTTTTGGTGGACCCTAGAACTTATGTCGGTGCTTCTAAGATTCGCCGCGATTGTTCTCCCAAATGGTAGGATCGTTAGAAGGAACGTCATGCATTCGAAGGCCACGGTTCAGGGCCTATAGGGCTGCTTTTGGCTTTTCCTTCGGGACCCATTTGTACATGCAACTTATCTCAACCCTACTGGCGACTAAGGCACATTCAAGTAGTGAGTCTTGCTGTTGCTTGGCGCATAGATTTTGGTTAGCAAGGATTTGGACTTGAGCCTTTGGCTCCAAGAATCTCAATCATTCAGAACCCATAGAGACGGCAAGCGCATGAATGTTGTAGGAGTTCACAAGAGGCGTGCGCAACTTTTCTGTTTACCCGGCAGCAAAACATTTTACCAGGACCCGGCAGTCCCAAGCCAAGCTTCGGGAGGAGCCAGGGTACTCCAGAAAATTCGTGGGTCGGGGATCTTCGAAGTTATTCAGGCTTGTACGCACTTGACCCTTCCCACTGCAAGTTTTTTTGTTGGGGTGCTCCAGTAAGAGCCATGTGCACGGTTTTGGCTGAAGCTAAGCATTGGTCCCAACAGCGACATTGACAACAGATGCCCTCAGCCCAAAACCCAAACCAATTGTAAGCGAAGAGGCAAAGACACCGCTTCCGTCAGTGGTGAAAGATAAGAGTAAGGCCGGAGAGCAACTCTTGCCGGAGGATGCCTTACCACGGTCTCAGTTTAGAGTTCGCGGTTTAGGATCTAGGGTTTCTGGTCAATGAGGGAAGCAATAGTCATCGTCTATAGAATGCAAAAACTTAAGAGGCACATGTAGGAGGGTTTACGGGATCGCGTTGGCATCCGTGGATGGATGTCAGGGTGGAAAGTGGGACATGGCTCATGCAATTTGATCTGCTCTAAATTGTGTTCTCATTCTCCGTAGACCGGGTGGGGATTGTTTTGATCCTAGCGGGGCGTGGCATGCTTATAGAGTTTATAGAGTATCACAGATTAGGGTTCAGGCTTCAAGGGACGGCATCCACATTCTTATTGTGAGGATTCGGGATCCAGTTTGTGAGGTTTTCAGTATTTGCAATGCGGCAATTAGGACGGCACAGGCGAAGGCGAGAAAAAACACGCGGAAAGTGGCAAGCCAACCCTGAAGCCTCAATCCCCTAAACCATGTGCTTACCCAGGCTGCTGCCTCTTTGGGCTTGTTTGATCCTACCAGGCCCCTCTCCACGTCCTCCTGAAAGATGGAGAGCTCACGATTGGCAAGCTCGAGTCAGCCGCGGACTCAGCTCACCCGCTTCCTCAGAGCCCGGGAAGTACTGTACTTGGAGGTCCATGGGTGATTATAATGGAGATTATTCGCACCCCAAAAAAGGCGATAGGTAAGCTATGACTATTCCCGTTTCATTTTTTCACCATAATCCCATGGCAATACTCTAAATCCCAAACCCCATTCCAGCAGAAGTATGGGCGCCGTGAAGTCGATCAGCTGCGCTTTGTCGTCTCCCTCTCTCACTCTCTCAGATTTTCGCTCTTCACCAGGCACAGGCACAATAACTAACTAGGTTCGGGGCTTACGTTTAGGGTTGTGGGTTCAGGGCTTAGGGGTGCGGGTCCGCGGATTTAGCGTACAAACGGTCGCGAGGTCATTGCTTGTATATAGTTTCTGAGAACACTCTGCCAGGTCTAATTAGTGTGAAGGTCTCAACAACTTGCAACGGCAGGGAGATCTTCACATAAGGAGCTTCATGTAAGTGTATTGGCCGCACTCGTGGAAGCGACACTTGTACAGAAATGCCGGTGCAACTGCGCAGGTGCTACGATGTCCCAACGTGCAGAATGAGGTGGCCTTGGGTTTTTGTAAAGTTTAGGAAGTTTATTGCTTTGGACTTGGGATCGGGCGTTCATGTTCAAGGTGTAGGGTTCTAAGTCCCGGGATTACGTAATCATTAGAAGGACCCAAAGTAACGCTAGCATGACTGGCAAATCTTCTGCGAGCTTGTTGCCGATGTCTAACGAACTGTGCTGGTATTGCTTGTGTTTTGTCACGTCACTGTTCCCTCTCAGCACGGGCTGCTTTTCATTCCTGTGTGAATCGGTTCCCGCGTGGCTACGCAAGGTATCAAGCACATGGTTTTGCAACAACGAACGTGGCGGTCACAGTTGCTGCTAGGTTGGGCCTAGAGATGGAGATGCTGACCGCAACATAAGGCATTACTGTCAGGACCATGAAATTTGTTCGAAGCAACACAACACAAGTGAGGGTGTTGGGGCTGGCGATGCTGAACTGCCAGGCCTGCCCTTGTCACGGAGATAGTTGATTCATTGACGGATTTGTTGGATTATCGTTATTGATGATGCCGAGGACAATGATGATTCTGATCATGAATGATGGCTTGCATGGTTATCTTCAGGAGCTCCACCGACGCGACCAGAGCTCCGCTGCTTGCCCGCGCTTTGTGGGGATCTATTGCTTCAGTGTGTAGGTGTCTCTCAATTTTATGAGCCGTGTTTGGCGGTCCCTTTTGATACTGACTACACTATGCTGACACGATAGCTCCCTTGAAAAAGGCACGTGTTCAAGATTCCCAGTGTCTTGAACCCTCAACCCTGAGCCCTAAACCATGTCCAGAACTAGTTGCAAGCCAATACTGTCCAGCTTCGACTTCATGCAACACTCGTCTTGGAATCCTGGGCCAATGTCCGATCATGCATGTTCATTCATTCAGCTTGAGTACGACTTTGACATTCTGAGAGCAATTTTCACATTTCTCCATATTCCCAAAGCTGGGCGAACATCGCGATTTTACGAGATTCCAGGGGAAGTGCATCGGTTGCAGCTGCTCGTGGCGCCATTAGAGGACCCTAGACATTAAACCGTCTAAGAATCCGAGTATATACGGACATGTAAGACCTATGGTGATTTGCAATCCTCTGATGCTTCTGCTCTACGTGACTAGCTGCATGCATGATTGAAAGTGTTAGGGGCTATGTAAATGTACCAGGGTCCCGACATGTACCACCACCCGACATGTACCAACAAGACGGCACTTGCGTTCACAGCCCCACTCCTCTGCAGGTGCCTAAACCCCTGGCACACCAGTCCAATAAGTTGTTAGGGGCTGGGTGGGCAAGGGCCAAGCTCGAGTCACAGCGGTTCAAGCCAAGGAGCTCATGTTCCACCGCTGCGCGATGAAGAAGGCCAGGCCAGGGATTACGGTTTAAGAATGTTACGTACTTGAGTGAACTGACGAATGCAACCGGCAAAAACTGCTGCTACTGCCACACTCGTCTCAGCTCATGCCCCTATAATGTTCCCGGAACCCTAAACCCCAGACCATCCTGAACCCTAGACAGTCAATAGCAAGCCCTTGCCCTGGAGAACCCTGAGCTACCCCCCAAACCCTACGCAAGCCTGAAGTCGGAGTCCGAGTCCTTTGCTAATGCTGAAGAGCAATCCTGAATCCCAAGCCATGGCCGAAGGATGAGAAATCCGATTCTACAACTCTGGCGCCGACGCCGGGCCAGACTTTGCCTTGGCCTGAGGCTATTGAAGGAAGGGAAATCAGGTTGCATCATCTAGAGTTTCAACCAGGTTGGATCATACTTTTTTTGATGGATTTCTGCACCTTGCGCACTGAGGTAGGGTCTCTTTTTGCGCCTCTGTGGATGAGCAAGCATAGCCTACCAGCCTACAATTCCGGCAGAGTTTCAACTTTCTGGTTCCTACTCGGACCTTCAGTGCGTAGCGCGTCGCCATAGTGTTGCGAACTAAACATGTGGGCTGCGTATCAACCAGCACCAATCCAGAATCCTCTCAATGGCTTGGTCTCAGGTGCTGCAAGCCCAGTCACTGGGTATGCGCACTCCCTACCTGGTGCGCCTGGGAAGGGTTTCGGTTTCGAGTTCGGGACTCTGGGTGAGGAACAGTAACCGCTGAGGCGATGAAGCCCGAAACCTTCACTACCTACGCTTAAGCCGATAAGCCTTAAGTACCAAGACCTAACACAAGCTAAGCACTGCCAGGAACATGAAAGTGAAGGGAGAGGAGACACAGAAGCGACTCGCGGCCCTCCTCGCTGTGGCCACTCGATTTTCTCAATTTGGCGCGTCATTTTCGGATAGTGTCTTCAAGCTTTCCTTCCAGCATTGTGGTGGCAACAGACAGTGGCAGCTACTACAAGTATGTGAATAATCAAGTGAACATCCTACACGAGGTTGGCGGCTTCTTTCCTGAAGAGCCCCTGCAAGCAAGGATGAATACCTAAGGATGTTCAAATTAAACTGGGGAGAACTTGGCGGGCCCTGATTTTGAGAAACCCCATTACGGGCTTGGCAAACACCATGGGATGTAGCTGAGCCGCAGCAACGTGAGACGCAATGCAGGCATCTGTAGCCCTAAGTCCTGAACCCTGAGCCCGAGACCCCAAACCCCGGCAGTAAAACCCCTCTGCCACACTAAGCAAAACTTTTAACCCTACACCCCTAACTGTTGTGCAGCGATCGCCGTCCAGTGCGTACAGGCCATGCTCATCACTTAATTCGCTCAATTCTTTCATATGCTGATATCCCCCAATCCTGTATGCCCGTATCTGCGCCAATCTGGAGGCACGGACGTTCAAGTCCCAAAGGCAGACACCTCCGGAGAAACCGCTAAAGCCGTGCATCCTGCTTGTCCTTAATCTGGGTTGCTGTTAAGGAGTTACGCTACTATATTGGGTTATAAGCTCCCATTGTGGCAACTCAATTTAAGTTCCTTTGCAGCATCCTTGTTAAAGCAAGCTTTGAAAGCTTTGCTTGCAAAAGCTTTCCTTTGTTTAGCTGGGAATTGCGGCAGGCAAAGACATCGGAACTACTATAATGGGTTTAGGGATTTAGGCTTCAGGCTTTTAGGCCTTAGAGAAGGAATGGAAAAGAGCATGCAAACTACAGCAGGTATAGGGGCTACATAGGGGTTGTCTAGGCATAATGGAAAAGAAGATGGAAACTAATATCATGAGTTATATAGGGACTACTATAAGGATCTATTCCTTCATTCCTGGCTACCCGAAGGCCAGAAAAGAGTCCAGCGTGTGTGCACGGCCTTCGGCATTTTCAACTATTACAATGCGTGCGCTGTAAATTCGCGCCCACTTCCATTCACTTCAGACATGCTGTCACTTCGACTCCTGAGATTCCAAGCGGCTAGTCGCTTGTCGTTTGAAGACGATTGGACGTTGCCTCAATGATTTGCCTGGATCTGTTGCGATGTGGGTTCCCAAGTCCCAGATCGCAAGCATAGCGTGGATCTTAGACCCAACCCTTATAGTCCCCCTTTAGTAGATAGAATATGGCTTTGGGTATATTTTACCAAGATCCCGTATACCCCATATTCTATCTACTTAAGGCGGACTATAGACTCAAACCTTCCCCGTGCAAACCTTGATGTTCCTTGCTTGGATTCTGCGATGCCAGGGCTCAGCCCTCGCCTCCGCCGGCGGTGGTGGCAGGATGCTCAGGAATGACTTGGAGGTTTCAAATCGAAACTGGGGGATTCCGGGGAGTTAATTTAAGTTACAATAGTGGGGAAACCCTATTAACTGCTATATACGCCCATCATGTTAACTTAATTTAAGCAACCTAGCAAGGGTCAGCGTTTGGTGTTTGCTTACAGGATCATGCACAGCCAGTAGGGTTCGTGGTACCCCAAAAAGATTAAGCTCTGCAAGCAGCATATGCCCAGGTTAGAACTACCCAAATCACCTCCAGATAGACCTCTTGCGCAGGGTGCCTTCTGTGTCGTGCAGAGTTTTGGCAGAGTTCTCTGAGCTTTGAACCTCAGCTACTTGAGCATAAAACTGGCAAGGTTAAGATTAAGTCTGAAGCCCTACGCCGGAAGCCTGGCCCTCATAATGCCACTTCCTACACCCCTCCCACCCTCGAGAACTCTCAGATCACACATCTAAACTTCGAAGTGAGCTACTGCGTCCTGCACGTGATAAGGGATTTCCCTAAACCATGCCGCTGAATGCTGTTGAATGCGGGGGTTGTTTTGATATGTTTGGGGTAGGTTCCTGTGAAATCACGTTCATATAGGGTAGTCTGCTCACATAACAAAGCCTCTACCTCAAACGAAAGTTTCACGAAGGCAGAGTCACAGGTTGTACAGTTCATCCCAGTGCGGAGCTGAGCTTGAACCTGAAGCTTCTGGGCTTAGGGCAGTTTAGGGCCTTTAGATTTTTTTAGTTTAGGCCTAGTTCAACAATCTTCAAGATAATCATCACTGCTTTGCACACAGGCATGCTACATGGATGTTCAGGGTGGCAGCTTATGGTCCTCTGCCCGTCTCTTCTCCACCCGCTCCTTCATTGCGTGTGAAGCCATCAACGCATGTCCAGTTCTCACAGGCCACTAGATTCTCCGAACCCTACACCCTAACACTCTACAATACAGACATCCGTGAAGTCGGCACACAAGCAAGTTTACCCTACCAAAACCAGGGCTTCGGCAGATGCAACAGTCCTCTGGCTTCAAAAGAGCCCTACAACCCTGAGCCCTACATCTTGGGCCATAGACCTCAAGCCTCAGATGATGAGCCCTGCGACACTGTCGATGATGATGATGTCAGGAGGTGCGATGCCTTGTACTTTGGGAGTTGCCTGAAACAGTTCATTCTTTGAGAGTCAGGCTCCAGGCCTTAGCTCAAGGTTTCATTTGGGAAGAAGAAACCGTTTGTGAACGGAAGGCGTGACCTCGTCTGGTGAGTCCTGGGAGGGGTGAGTTGGCTGTTTAAGGGCTTCTGGGGACTTGGGAGTTGCCAAGAAGTTCATTTGAGTTTACGTTTCCTTCTTGCTTTTTAGGCTGCATTCTTGGGGCCCTGCATCCCTACAATGTCCTTATACACACCCATGCCCTAAGCCGGTCGACGTTTACCTTTCGCCAGGTGGTCTGGCGAATTCGAACGGCGCGGCAACGCAGCGAGTGCCAGGAGACCTCATGGGCAAACAGTGAAGCAGTGGAGGGTTTGAATTTGACAGGTTTTGCGCTTCGAGGGTCATTTTGAGCTGCGGAGCTAAGGCAGCGCACAGTGTGCTTGCAAAAGGAGCTCGCTCAAATTTCAAGTCGAAAACCAGGAGCGCAATCTCTTATGCTCACAGGAGGAACGAACATTTTGACAACCCTTTCCCTCTAACAATAAGTCCCGCCCGAATGATAGACCTCTTCACCCCAACAACAAAGCCGAATGATAGAAACACCTTGATTCGGTAGTGTAAGCAAAGAATTGTGGGATTCCGCCGCTGAAAAATCTCAAAAGCCACCGTGTTTCCAATCAACTAATCCTGCATCATGTTCAGATTTTCCAGAATAGCAAACCTTTATAGCGCTTACGGAAAATACAATGTAGCAATTCAAGGAGATCCCTAATTTAAACGACATGTCCGTAAGATGTCTGTATACACATTCCTGTATACGAACATTGCAAACATGAACATAACCTAGGATATTGCTGTACAGGAGATCCCTAGTTCGAATTCGATCTCCTTCAGATTCTTTCGCTCGAGCTCCTGTACAAAAACCGGACAAACGCAAAAACAACTTTTGGAAATAAGAAGATCCAAATGCTAACACATTTTTGTTTAGACTTCGAATGCTAGACTAAGCGCCTTTACAGGGCAGGCGTGAAAATCATGCTCCCTCAATCCCAATATGATCCTTATGAAGCCATAAGACAGTAATTTTCAAAGGGCCCCCAAACCTACCTAGTTAATACCCCCCCTCATGAAAACAAGAAATGCCAGAATGGCCGGTTTTGTCAAAAATGACCATTTGGGGACCCCCAAACCATGAAATTTGGCCTCCAGAGCCTAAGGGCATTCTTCATCGTGGTCTCCCTTATGACCTCAGAACCCCCTTGATTTATTATTGAGTGCGAGGTCATTGGCCTTTTGGAAGCAGTCCACCCTTGCAGAAGTAAGGTTTTGTTATCCTGTGGGGTGCAAATGGGGAGGAGCGATTATTCTTGCAGGAAATTAATGGGCGAACGCCTAGAGAGATAGCATCTTTTGGGGCGGGGGCTTGGTTGGTAGAATCATAATGGTGGCAATTTCCGGTGGTATGACACAGGCCCCTGATGTAGGTTCCGATTAAAATCATACTTCTAACGCTTGTGCCGATTGAGTTTTGCCGCAATTTCAGAACAACAGTTTCGGTGAACGCCCATGTGGATTTGGCTTTCATCCAACTGTGCAGAGCCTAACGACGTTAGCAATGATTACCTCGGAATTCCTGGCAGGATACTTCATCTATCAGTTGCCTGTGCCTGAGCGAGCTTCACATTGAGCTATTGGGATCCTGCAGCATTCTTGTGTATACTCCGAATACAAAGGTTCCATTGTGATTCTTCTGTGTGTGTAAGGGAATATGGCAGGGATTGTAAAATCCAACAGCGACCCGCGCAATCCCTACTGTTGAGCTGTCACAGTGCAAAGGCCGTTTCCCTGCATGGGGAACAAAACGCAATTTCAGTCTCACCAGCCCATGCCTCAGGTGACACAAGTGCCATGTGATGGTCCAAGGGGATTTCCAGCCTAAAGTACCAGAACAAGGCTTAGGTTTTGGGGTCCTTTTGCCATTGTGGGGCCTGAATAAGTAGAATGGGGTTCTTGGCCGCATCATCCTAAAATTATACCAGGGTTGTAAGGCATTACCATTCGTAGCCATCCAGGCTTCTACATTGGCTCCCAGGACTTTGCGACTTTGGGATTCAGCGTTTGTGTTTGAATTTAAATAGCTGAGGGTTGTTTGCTATGGGCCTATTTTGGCTGAGGTGGGACGCTCTAGCAACATTGCAATGGAGAC
The DNA here is from genome assembly GCA_905231905.1 of Symbiodinium pilosum. NCBI lineage: Eukaryota > Dinophyceae > Suessiales > Symbiodiniaceae > Symbiodinium > Symbiodinium pilosum. Next base: position 15,096 of record CAJNIZ010047979.1, on the reverse strand, counting down.
CCTGCTGTTGCATGGAGACGCATCAATGCTTGGACCTCCGTGGAAGCCCTTACCTTCTTTCATGGGTCCAAAGTGGTCTTGAAAACAGAGGCTATGTTTTCAAACCTGTTAGGCAGAGACGTTCCGCCCCCAAAGCTGACATGGAACCCCATGCTGCAGCCCCCGTCTGAAGAGACAGTAGTCAAGGGTTTCTATGTTGACTTGGGCATCCCCAAATTCTAGAAAGCCTTTGAAGCTCAAATGAGAGGTCGCAGCCCCCGCCCGCCACTCCGAATGAGACGGTGTGCATCACGGACCTTTTCAAGGCCCTGGAGTGTTCCAGGGCGGTTTTGGGTGGGGGGATTGGGTTTTATGGGCAGAGCACTGGGCAAGAGATCCTGAACACTAAGACAAAAACCGTGTGAAAAAGGTGCTCGGATAGGCACTTGGCCTGAAAGCCTCAATCCCAAACATCGTTGTGCCTGGAAGCTTCTGCCAGGGAAGCCTGCGAAGCTACACACCGTAAAGCCTGGACCCTGTCTACCCGAAGTCCTGGAAACACTAAACCCTACGCCTGGCATCCAGACCCACGACGCTCCCAAGCTCCCAAGCTCCCAAGCTCGCGCCTGCTAGGAGTGGCAGGCTTCAGAGGCTCCTCGCGCCATCGGCCTGCAGCCGCGGCGTGAGGACTTTTTAGGGTCCCAGGTTGTTCATACAATCCACAAAGGGAGAGAGTCCTTCAAATCCTGCGTTCCTTGACATTGCAGAAGTTTCAAAAAGTTCTAGAATCAGAACCACTATGAAACCTGCAGCGTCGGAGCTGATATAGGGATCCTTCGTGGAGGCTCATGTGCAGTGGCACAAGGAGACTACAGCAGGAAGACTAGAGCTACAGCTTAGCTTGGAGGACTTGGGCATCATGACAGCCTGTGAGCTTGCAAATGAATGGGCACTCACGGGGTTCTCCATCGCCGGCATTAGCGAGAGCATGAGCCTTTTCCTCTGGGACCGAATTACAAGGATCCGATTGGTTTTTACAATGAGGGCTCCTTTTGCCGCGTTGCCTACAAAGAGGATCCCTGCCCGGAGAAGTATCCAATTCAGGTGTGAGATGCCCGAGCCCTCAGCTGCTTAGCTCTGGCCTTGGCCAGGACCTGTCGGACAGTAGCAGCGGCTGCAAAATCACGGAGATTACGGACGACACGCCTGACACACCGGACCGTCCAGCAACGCCAGTTCCTGCGATCATGAGTGTCTTGATTGCAAATTTTGTCAGCCTTTGTCGTAGTAGACGCATCTTGAGTTCTTCTCTTGGTCAAAACTCTTGTGGATGCAGGAGGCATGCTATGGGGAGCCTGTGCTGGGTTTCAGATTTGACCGGTGTGGTTCAAGATCCCCTCGCGGTTTGGCAATGCTTCTCGTTGCCGGGCCGAACTTCTTGGCCCCTGTCTTGCTGCAGTGGCCTTAAGACTTCGTGCCAGTTTAGGGATGTTTCGCGTAATGCAAGGAAACGCGGGCGCTGCCCTAAGCAACGACGATGTGCTCAATGAAAGTTGCGTCTCAGTGGCCATAGCCCTCCACCTTTTGACAATCGTGGATGATGTAAGAGCACATGTTTTAAAATCCGAGGCGAGGACCATCTGAAGGCTGAAGCCCCAGTTTTGATTCTGGACGCCTACAGGCTTGCGAAATCATAGTTGTGATGGGTTGGGATTTAGCTTAAGGATGCTGGCTCACCATAGTGGCAGGAAATAGCAAACGTGTCGAACACTTTACCAAGGTTCCAGATGAGGTATGGACAAAGTGTCAACCCAAAAGTCTTTCTTGGAATGACTTGTTCTGCAACGCGTCGCGCTGTTTCGTCACAGTGGAGTATACTGTGGTCCTGAATGCAGTGTTGAGCTCTGCATTCGTTTAGGGTTCCCATCAACATCTGTCAAGAGCTGTTGCTGTTCAAACCAAATCCTGCTAGGTTTCCAGAGGGGGTATAGGTGTTAGGGTTTAAGGTCTAGGGTTGCTCATCCCAAATAGATGAGCCGGAGCCGGAGTTTTAAGGTCTCGGGGTTTCTCAACATCATGGGTCCCCTCACCTCGGGTGGCTACCCTGACACTGAAGTTGTTATTGGAGCAGGGTAGGGCTGAGGGCAGGAGAACATCCCATGGCTGCTGCAGCACAGGGGACCTTTGAGAACACATTGTATAGAATCCATGAAGGTGAAACTTACAATCCCAGTGTTACCCTCATCTATCCTGGGTATCCAGCGGGCCCCTGTTTGACAAACTCAGAACCATATTTAGCCCCTGAATCTTAAGCCCTGCGTCCTAATCCTCAAATCCTAGCTGTGAGAAGCTCTCGCCTGATGCCGCGTACATGCTAAGGGCGCGAGTGACGACTCGACCCGCGCTTCGGACAGCGAGGACCGCAAACGTTACCCGATGCAGACATACACATGTAGCTTTCTACAAAATGGGCGAAATCGTGGGAAATTGTTGCGATATCGCGGCCTCCATTTTCCCAACGCAACCACCGAGCAGCTTTCAAAAGGCTTGGTGCTCAGGATGCTAGCCTGCTTCAGCCATTTTCGAGGAGGTATTGGAGGGTCAGGAAGGCCTGCTTGAGAAATGGTGCCTTAGGCCAACAGTCCACTTTTACCAGTTTATTCAGTCCTGACTGATTTTTCTTCTGAGAAACCCTCCACCGGGGGTAGATAGAGCCGCAGGTGAGTCCTGTAAGTCCCTGACCTCAGGATCACTTAACTGGCAAATCGCTTTTCCCACAGGAGCCTTTTATCATGTTGAACGGCCTCCTAGAAAGAAAACCTTCCTGCAACAACAGGTTTAGGTTTCCATGCTTCTTTCGGGTATGATTGCAAGGGTTCAGTAGATAAGGACAAAATAGAAAAGGACAAATATGGCTCCAGACTGAACAAGAAAATAGTCTGTATAGTTACCAGCAGGTGCCGCTGGAAAGCTTCAATGGTGACTCTGCAGGAGTTTGCGCCAGTGCGACCACGTAGAGGGCGCAAGGCAACCGAGGTGTTTATGGAGTAGCAGGAATTGGTGGCTAGGCTTTGCTTGGGAGCTTGTCTTGTATGCTCCAACATCATGTCCTGTTTTTCGTTGTACAAGGTTCCGGGTAAAGAGTCCAAGTCTCCAACATATTATTCAGGCTCCAAAGAATCTACACGAGAACCCCCTCGGGCCGATGCAATGTAGATACCCTGACTGTAGCCCCCAACCCCTAGCCCTTTTGTGCAGGAGGTTGATCTTTAGGTGAAGGAGAGTTCGGACAGGGGTTTTCCAGAGAAAAGCCCGGAGCTGAAGAAGTACTTTTCGACTTCAGGGTATGCTGCTTGCTTATGAACTCATATACCCTAACGTTGCGATACTCCGGTGTGTATTTCACAAGTGAAGACAGAGCAATCCATAACCCGAAGCCGAAATGCAATAAACAACTGATATCCTGCTAAAGCACGCTGCATCAAGGTTAACCAGGAGAAAATTTGTCAAGGTTCTGCGGTCTGAACCATCTTCTTTCCCAGACCCTTGACGTGGTTTCGGGCTCAGGGAATTCAAGGAAGGCCGTCAAGCATTGTACGAGCCTGGGAAGGAATGGCATGGCGTCAAGGACTAGAGCGTCATCATGGGGGATTATGTAGCATGTAGGTGCAGAATCGGCAGTTTTGGGTTTCCATGCTTCCACTCCTACTGAGCACCAGGTAGTCGTTCCCTCAGGGCCTGGTTGGTCATTCTTACAGGCAGTCTTCTGACAACCTCTTCCTTAGCTGCTACCATTCCTGTCATGCCCCTCGGCAAGTTCATCTCCCAGAACTAGTCAGCATGATCATTGCAGGCTTTGCATTTCTGCTGCGTCTTCATGTTTTGGTGCTGTGGGGCTTCCTCCTCCAACTCTCAACCCCTTCACCATAAACCCCAGACCCATCCGTTGTGCGCTGACAGACTCGCAAAGCCCGCGCGAGTCCAGAGCAGATCACGCGCGGTTCTCGGGTGCACAGCAAGGCTTCGGGCCTGAGAGCTGCGGCCTGGGAAGTGGGTGTTGGCAGAATTCGGGTCTTCTTCTTGGAGGTTTGGAATTTTTTTGGGACAACCCCTGCCCTCAGCACCCATACTGGGTGGTGGGGCTTGCAGCTCAGAAGCTTGGTAAGGCAGGATGTTTCAAAAGGGCTTCTGAACAAATATGCTGCCTTGAGCTCGGCGAGCCCGAAACCCTTAACCCAATCCCGAAGCCATCATATGCACGAAAGCCCTGGCGCCTTCAACTTGGACCCTCTAAACTGCAAACCTTACAGACCCGAAGCCAATGCCAAGGTACCAGGAGAAGCCTCCGCCTCCACGACCCAGTCCGAAGACGAGCCCGAATCGCAAAGCCCGGGCCTTCCTTTCCAGGGTCTATTCACCGAACTAGCATTCAGGGTTCGGGCACGCAGGGGTTTGGGGTGCATTGCGGCCTGTCGCCCACAATCCCTAAACCATGAAACGTCTTCAGGAAGATGAATCTGCCCTCAAGCCCTCCAAGCTGAATCTGTGCCCTCGGCTAGAGCTCTGAATCCGAACGGTTAACCATGAGTGGAGATCATGTATAGCGTTGATCTCCTCCCGTGTGCGGAGTGGGGTCCAGCCCGTTCCCCGCCCAGTAGCACCAGGTAGCTTCTGAAAGACTGCCCGCCATGTCTCAGGGAAGCTCTGCCTTCAGAACCTTCACTGCTTTGAATGTGGATTTCCCCTCGAGGCGGGCTTGCAGACCATTGGCTGCACACATCATACATTTTGAAGCATCGGATTCAGAGGTTGAGGGTCCGGGAGTGTTGCGGCCACGGAACCTGTGAGGTTGAGAGAGTCGCGAAGCAATTCTTTCTAGATAATCCGTGCATTTCCAGATTTGCTCAAGCCTATCCCCAGCCTTTTATTGCACATAGTAATTCCCAGTTGCCTCTTCCTTCTCTGTGGAACAGAATCGGATTTGCCGCATGATATGGTCATGTAGTAGCTTGCATCCTTCCTGCCAACTCCTCTCAAGCCCAACAGCTCGGTGGGAAGTACATTGCTGCCAGGCGCCCGTCCATATCCGAGGGGACTAGGCTGCTCTTCGGCTGCGCTTAGAGAAACACGTGCTGCTGGGGAGGCAAGGGATCATATTAAAGCCGCTACGTAGGGACTACGAAAGTTACTCATTTCCGATGTTGTTCTCTAGGCTCAATTTTGTGTTGCCGTCTGCCTTGATTCTTTCTTCCTTGTTCTGAAGCTTGTTGAAAGGAAGCAACCTCTGCCGCTCCGTCTTCTGTAAAGCAGGAAATCTGATGTTCTGGTGCATGATCGTGAGTGATGCGCAACACTGATGTGAACAGCTTCAATGCCCAGAAATTTGAGTTTTAACTGCTGTTTCTGGCGTCCGAAGCTGAAAGCCCCCAAACCCAGGAACTTTGTTCAGAAGGACCATGCCGGGTCCCTGGCATCATGTGCCTGTTGATGGGCGCTTTTCATGTGATGGCAAGTTACTCTTCGTTAAGATGACTTCGAGCCAAAGACACTAGGCTTCTTGTGGAACACCGATGGATCCTCAAGGTACCTGTGTCCAGTGAGAATTTCTTGGTTATTCGTGTTGTGGGTAATCTAAAAAAAGTATATATGAAGACGTGAGGTACCATGGAATGAACACGAAATGATGCAACTGTTCGAAGTAGCTGCGATGTTCGCAGTTTTTCAGCTAAAGCTGAAGCCTTGGCAACTACAGTTGTTTGCGCAGCCATACAATGGTGACCCAAGAGGACCAGTTCCTCCCGTGACTGTCAGCAACCGTAAACAAGCCGCATCTCATTCTTCTCGCGACTTGCAATGCAAACTGATCAAATTATGCAGGTTGCTGCAGAGCCCTAAGATCTCGCCAGCTATGATCTTGATCATGTCAATCTCGCAGCAAACTTGTACCCAATTCAAGTGGCAGTCCTTTCAGTTTCAGTGCTGTGCAGGTCTTTGCGCAGGTGTCCTGTCGATTGCTATTCTCTTTTGCCAGCCTTTGGAAATCTATGTAGTATGTCTATTACCCAATCAAGCCCTGACCGAGTGGTGGGGCTGCGCTACGATGCAATTTCCTTCTAGACGAATCTCCCCTATACAGCAGACACCCCACTTTCAGCCTGCTTGCAGCAAGGCCGTCTAGAGGGAAGGACGTGTTCTTTCCTGGAGAAGAATCTTGCTGTGTTTCTCCCTTGCTATAGGACAGGCTGCAGGGGCGGAGGGAAGGGTACTGGTGCTTAAGGGGGAGTGCGGGAGTGAATCTGGACCCTCTAAAACACCCATGAGCTAGAAGGAGCAAGGGTCTCGAATAAGTTTCTTGAGGTTGTGCTGCTGGCTTAGCGGGTTGCGTTTCGCATAGGCATTTGGTTGGGCCAGTCGGGCATTGTAGAAGCCTTAATCGTGAGGAGTATTATGTCCTCTTACAGCCCGTATGCGATCAAAGTACAAGTCTGGCTGTCATCTTGCCAGTGCTTGCTATGGGGCTCTGAGCTCAGGTCTCCATCTGTCAGGAGCAAGCCCGGCCTGCCAAACGCATTTATGTTCATCAACATCGTCAGCAGCATCATCGAAGGGATTGGAGACCCCTAAGCCCTAAGCACTCAAGCAGCGATAGACAGCACCGGTGCCACCTGCAGGAGAGGGGAGACGTTTCCTTTTTTTGACGATTTTGCGCCTGCTGACATGATGACACTGGACTGGACTCTCCTTGGATGCCTACGGTATTCTGACCCCAGGGTCAACAAGCATATGTCGAATAAAGTGCAAACTCAGTGACTGAGAAGTGGCCTTTCTTTTCTTCTTGGCTTCAAGGAGAGTTAATATAGGGGCTTCTGAAGATGGGTTTCCTTCACGTGCCATGTTTCAGCCCGCAAAGCTGCACTGCAACTTCCCAAGCGACAACTTGTTGATGTGACTGGTTGCCTTGCACTTCCTGCCTAAGGGAGGTTTGGAGTAGGGGGACCTTGCAACCTTGACTTTCCGTAGCTGAATTCCATCAGTTATGCAGATGACGAGGGGTCCGGGGTTTAGGCTTTGATCCCTAAACTATAGATGAAACCTCAGGGTTTTCTCTGCAACCTCACCAGACTCCTCAGACGCCTTTCCCGCCAAAGAGCAAGCCTACGTAGGGGAGACCATGAACCCTCAGTAAGCAGCCGTTCTCCTTCAGAAAGGTACCCAGATTTTGGTAGGGAAAAGGATGCTTGCGAGCATGGCTGCGCTGAAGGAACCCCAACATCCGGGTCCTGCGATATGAAGGGTCCCTCTGGATCCTCTCACCTTTGGGTTTAGCATTTCAGTCTCAAAAATTACAGTTTTGAGAAGATCTCCATGATCTTATAGTATTGTATGAGCCTGAGGACTTAAAAGATTGGGTTTTGAGGAATATGGTACTGCTCAGGTTCTTAATAAGTCAGACTCCTACAGTAGGGTTTTGCGTTCTTGGATTTCGGTGTTTCCGATTTGATTGCAGGTCGCTCTGTTTCGCAGCCTGCAATGGTCTCACCGCAGATTGCACCCTCTCACGCAGTGGTGCCTGAGATGAACTCAGTGCACGCTTACAGAGGCCAACTGAGGATTTCTTCCTTTTTAGGGCCGAGGCCTAGGTTGAAACGGTTGAAACATGGTGGTCAAATGTGGTCAAGGTATTTCGCAGAGTTAGGGAAATCCAGACAGGATGCTGTTTGCAGGCGTTGCTGGGTCTGTTTTCGGAAAGGCCGCGACGTAGCAAATTTTAGAGAGCGCACAATACTTGCTTAATTCGTTCAATCATGCTTGGGATTCGGGATTTTCCGTTCGAGCGGTCTCTGCCTCTTGCTACAAAAGGGTGTTTCGCTTGATGCTGGCCACGGGAGCATGTCCAAACCATAGAAATTTCATTCCTTTGGCCCCGCCATCCGCAACTTGACATCATTTCTCAGTGCTACTTAACAAGTGTGTGCCATGATGGGACATGGTTTTGGTGTATACTATCCAGACATGGCCTGCTTGCCTTCTTATGCAAGGCCCTTGGCCGTAGACCCCAAAGCTATTGTGCGAGATTGGAGTGAAGTGCTTCGCGCACCAGCCCATCTAATTGCAGCATCCCGCGAACCCTACCCTGTCATTCTATGGCTCAACCACATGTGAGTTAGAGGCTGTGAAGAGCCAAAAGCCAAAAAAGCAAGGGAGGCTGTGAAGCCGAAGAATCAGGTTTCCAGCAGAGCCAGCAGTCTTTCAACCATCAGCCATGGTGCCTGAGATAAGCCGCCATTCCTTGACGGGTGAGGCCGTCACCTGAAGATTGATTTTACAAACCCGAAGCCATGCACTGCCAGGCCACCTCTTCCTCAGACTTCTGAGAACGCTATATTTCCTTTGCAGGCAAGCTCCACCTGCGAACATGCTCAGGGCTTTGAGGTTCAGAGCTTAGGGCTTAGGGTGTAAGATTCGAGGTTTGAGCTTCAGGGTTGAAGGTCTAGGATCTAGAGAATCTAGAGCTCATGGAGTCTAGAGGATTAGTAGACAACGGGAAGGGAAGCAGCAAGACTATCAAAGGCTTACCATTCGTTCAGCTAAAAACTGCTCGCAGCATTGTTTACTGCTCTTGTTGGTGCAAGCATGGAAGTAACCTGCACTGCCAGGGAAGATGTAGGTGCATCCATTCGTTCGTGGGCTCGACATAAGGAATTTGAACATGTTTGCGCAACACTGTTTTGAAATGACGACAACGAGCCCCACCATGAATAAACATGTCCGAAGTCTGTGACGATACTCACTTAAAATGCAACGTATTCCCACATCTAGCATCATCGGCAATATTTGGTAGCATGAGTTGCAGTTAAATGCTATGGGCTTCTTTGTCTGCGATGATTCACTCCCCACTTGAATGTCATTGTGTTGTCGCAGTCGAACTTTATCACTGCTATTCTTGTCTTTGGTGAGATTCTTAGTTCGTATTGTGTCCAACACCCCTTCCTTCTCCCCTTTGCCAGGAAGCCTTTTCACCATGGCCTTTGCATCTGGAGGCGAGGGTACCCACAAGATTCGAGATTCCTTTTCCATACAAAAAAGAAGCCCAGCCTGAACTCGTGAACTGCAGGACGTGGAGCTCGCCCCTCTTCCCATTCCGGCAGCTCTGCGACAACGTGCATCCAGCCTGTCTGACCATGGAGTAGAACGAATAAGGCAACATTGTAGACGTAGAGCACAAGAACATAGTTCTTGCGCAGCGCCGCTGTATCCGGATCCTTCAAAGCCTTCTAGTAGTTGCAGCCAGGTCAAAGACGTCCACAGGAAGGGTGCGCAGTACACCTTCTTCAGCATCGTCGCGGCCGGTCGGGGGCTTACTCCCAACCAGCGTTCCCCAAGAAGTGCCATCATGGATCAAGTGAATTTTTCGTATTGCTCAGGATGAGAAGAGAAGACCAGTAATCTGCCTTCACCTACAGGGAGCTTCCCCTCAAGATCCATATTGACATGGTTTTGGGTCTCACATGTATGAGCTCTGTCTTATGTGGAAGAGGGTGAAGGTGAAGAGCATACAGTCAGTTAGGAGGGCGCTCAGTAGAATGCGTGATTCAACCCGTCCCCCTAAGGTTCAACGTCGTCCCCCTAATGACCCTAATGTACTTCCTCAGGCTGTGGCAAGATTTTCCACCAAATATTGCCAAACCGTGAGGAGATGGCATATACCCAAAAGTTTCAGGTGAACATCTGGCCAAAACTGGGGGAGGTACAAAACAAACAACATTTCGAGGTGAAGCTTGCCAAAACCTTGTGATGCACAAAGAGAACCAAGTTCTGCACGTCTTGGGAAGCGGCGTTTTTCTTTTTGAACCTCCTCTGCTTTAGGCAAGGTTTCAGGAAATCCTACAAAATCAAACGTTCCGAGGGTAAAATCTTGCCCAAACCTGGGAGGTACACAAAACACGCAAAGTTTGGGCTGTCTTAGGATTGAGGGTCTCAGGAATGTTGTGATTCTGGTAACTCGTCAAGTCTTTGCAAGTTTTTCAAGGACGTGGGTGTTGAGTAAGGCCTTTTTTCCTTTCGGGGTCCTATGCTCCTTAGGAAACACAAACTAGATTCAAAAAGGGGCCTTGATAGTCCTAGGCTGCTGGGGATCCTTTCAGAAACTATTGCCAAAACTTAGCAACAAGGCCAACAATCTGGAGTTGTGTGTGTGTGTGTGCGCGTATTTTTGTTGGTGCCTTCTCAGCTTTTGGCAATATATTTGGGGGGAAACTTTCTTTGGAACCTTCTCAGGTTCTTGCAAGGTTTTCAAGGGAAACCATGCCAAAACTTGAGGAGATACCACGAAAACAAATGGCCCTGGCCCCGAAGACTCCAGAACTTGTTCTTTGGTTCTGTTTGTTATCTTGTCAAGTTTTGGCAATGTTTTCAGTGGGAAACGTCGTTTTATTGCGCCTCCTGAGGTTTTTACACAGGTTTTGAGGGAAATAGTGTCAACACCTCAAGAGGCAAAATGCAAAAACACTCTAAATACAAATCTCGTATCCACGAAGAGTTTAGTGACTTCAGGGTCGGATGTTTGCATCACCTCCCAAGGCGTTGGCAAGATCATCCTTGAAAACCTTGCAACAACCTCCAATTTTCTGGAGTTGTTGGTGCCCCAAGACCTTCCAACGCGGATCTAGCGGTGACAACACATTTCAATCCTTCCTGCATGTTGTGTTGTTTTTGATTCTGGTTGCCCAAGAACTTCCTCCAATACTTAGCTCCGGCATGCTCCGGCAAAATGTTAGTATGCGAGTGATTGAGGCTGCAACCTCGGCCACAGCTGCGCGAGTGCGCCCTTCGCAAACGCGTCTGAGCTTCATTTGTGCTATTCAGTCAGTGTGCTTCAAGTTGTATGTGCGTTCCTGCCTGATTCGCCTTGGAGCTTCTCCTGAACCTGACACATTCCTGGATGTACCCTCACACGAGTAATCGGGTCATGTTTGTGTAGAGCCGCGCAAAGATCCTCAATTCGAAGCAGAATTTGCACACATGTTTCATAAGTGAATTTTTTAGTGGCTTTTTGGGGTAGGTGTTGCAACCTCGGAAACCTCCAGACCAAGCAAAGGCGAAGTGGAGCGCGCTCTGGCAGCTCTGGCACAGGCGGATTCGGGTTAGAGGTATCGGGTTTACGCTTTGGTTTGGGTGTGAGGTCTAATGCGTAGGCTTTGAATTCATGGTTAAGGGCTTCTGGTTTCAGAGCAGTGCTGCGAGAGCTGATCAAATCGTGAACGAAGCCCAAACCCAGGCCCCTTGACGCCTAAGAGCTATCTGTGGACTTTCCTAGGCAAGGTCCCTGTGTCACAACAATCGCTCATTTGTGTTCATCAACCTTGAAGGTGTGGCAGTATACTAGTAATCCCCATAGGCACAGGCGTATCGCTCCTTGAGTGGGTTGTCAAATCCCGAAGCCGAACTCCTGTCTAAGACAAAAATCACAAGCTTGCCATGCACCACCCAAAAACTTCAAAAAACCCGAAGTGCAGGGGGTTCCCACGCGGCAAACGCGTATGCGGCAGACAGAGTGGCGCTGAGCCGCAGCCGTAGTCCTGAGGCAGACATTGGGCCAGTGCTGGGTGGTGCGGGGTGCTTAGGGTGCTTTTAGTAAGCGGTGATACAATATCCCACTACATATCTCCCAACCCTAAGAGGGTCCTGTCCTGTGGGTCAAGTCCATATGCATGCTAGGAAATAGTCCAGCAACCTTGCAACGCAAGGGCGGCGTGGCAAGCGGAGACGCAGTCCCGATGCAGGTCGCGGGATGGGCTTCGTAGCTTGTTTTGTGGTGCGGGTGCTGGCCGAGACATAGCAACAAGAGGCCATGGAGGCCATGCAAAAGCAGGGACAACAAAGGCCGTGAAAAGGGGGGTTCACGTACTTCCGGCCCATCAGAGTCTTTGCAGCCCAGCAGCAGGAGCTCAGCGATCGAATCGTTTCACAGCTTGCTTCGCAGAAGCCTCTCCCTCAGCTGCAGTGGTCCTGCATTGTGAACGCATCCAAAAGCACGTTCACTGAACTTCGACCTCACTGTGAGATTGAAGCGTTTCAGAGTTTGAGGGTCTGAGAATTTAAAGTTCAGGGCTGGGGATTCAGGGCCATTCAGGGATTACGAAGTGTGAAGCCCGCTGCAGGTTGGTGCAAGACTCCGACGTCGAAGACCTGAAATTTCACGTGCGCCCTGGCTGCTTATCCCTGCAGAAGTGTCAGTGTCTCAAAACCAACCCTGTCAACCATGTGTGATTGAAGAGTGTAGAGCCAGCATACATGCTGAAAGCATATTAAAGAAATTGTAGATGGATTTGAGGAAATATTCTATAAAGAGGAGGGCAGATGAATCAGGACCTCAACATGAATGTATTGTGCCTCAGAAGTCTGAACCATCGGTCGGGATGATGGTGCACCATGGCTAGACGTAGCCATCCGAACAATGTACGCCCTCCAAACATGACAGAGGGTGTCACTCCGACTACGACACCGGTTGGTTCTACCATCCAGCAACAGGCAACATGACATCGCGAGATGTTGCCATCGCCCAGGGTATGGTGCAAAGTCAGCGGAGTAGCTGGACATGCGTAGCATTGCGTAGTCATAGCTTCACCATGACAGAATTGTATGTGACGTTCAACCGAATCTATTAGACAGCCTCAGCCCCAATACTTGAGCCCTGGACTTCAAGCCGGAAGCGTAAATCCTAATCCCGAAATCCGAAACCTTAAGGTCTAGACCCTGTAGGGTTGACGCTGACAAAAGTCCGAGGGGCTTGAAACCTCAGCCTCAAACTAGCGTTGCAAGCCCAGGATGTCCATCTTGCAGCCGGCGCTCAAGAAAACCAGTCGCTCTGGCAATGAAGGGTTCATCGGTTTTTGGATAGGTGTTTTGTTTGCTTCTGGGGTTTTGTTCTCGATTCTGTTTGAGGAGTGCGGCTCTCTCTCTCTCTCCCTCTCGCTCATTGCTTTCTCAGCTCCGTGTCATTGGCTGTCCAATTCATCTGGCTTATGCAAAATGACGCTTTGTGCATGAGCCTGAGAATTCTTGCCTCGCACACGTCTATTGGTTCTAGCTGAACTTGCAGGTGTCCGAGTGCCTTGGGTCTTCTTGAAATAAAGATGCGCGCCAGGCTACGAGGAAGTCCAACGTCTGACTTTCGAGCTCACAGAGGTGCAGACTTTGGGTTTAGGTCTAAGTTGCGGATTCCAGCCCATCCGTTGATGCAAGCCTTGCAGCATCTTTGAACGTTGAACGCCTGTGGAACCTGCAGCCTCCGATCCCTGAACCTCAGACTTGGCAATTCTGGCTTTGGTTAGCTACTAAAGAAGGAATGGATCCTCATAGTAGTCCGTATATAACGCGTTATAGCTCATTATAGTAGCTTCCATTTTCTTTTCCATTCCTCAATTCCCGGCTAACTAGAGGCCAGAATTCTTGGATTCTGCAGGACCTTCTCGCCCTAAGCCCGAAAGCGGACACCTCGAATCCTGAGTCCACAACCCTGAGCCCTACAATTAGAGCAGGCTCGATCTCGCACGGCAGCGGCCCGCAGCGAGATCTCGCGCTTGCGCATGGAGGCCACGCACCCAAATGTGTGAAGTCCTTGGGTTCATACTTTCGGCCTGGGGCGGGGGTTGGTGAAGGTTTGCCGTGTTTTTTGGGGGTCCCTGGACGTTATGCAATGCTCCCAAAATCCAAGAGCTCTTTACCTAAGTAGTGGCGGAGATGGTACTGTTCGGGTTTTCCACTTAGTTTTTTGACGGGAGTTAGTTCCTGTATCCATGAGGCCCCAGGAAGACCTCAGCCTTGCCCAACAGGCTTTCTGAACACTTGTCCAAGCGCAACTGCACAAAAGGTGTTTTTGCGCAGAGCATCAGCTACTCTAGGTCTGACAGTTTGGGCTCCGAGGCGCAATTTATGGAGCAGCGAACTGCAGAGGCGGATGAGAAAAGCAGGCGGTGTGGGTTCAGTCAGGTGGGAGGCTTGGACCGTAAAAAGGCACGACAGTATCATCATCATCATCATCATCATCATCATCATACAACAACTACTACCACTCCTCCTCCTCCTCCTCCTAGTCCTACTCCTCCTCCTCTACTAGTACTAGGACGCGCATGCGTATTTGGCCATGGGGATTTTTCTACATTTGTTTTTTCGTGTCCTGCAAAATCAACAACTTTCTCAGTGTTTTTGGGGTGTGGGGTTTGAATAATGTGCACAACATACTGCGTTAGTATGACGAAGTATTAAAACGCTGGCAGGGCCATCGATTTTGCATGCAAGGAGAAGGTTGATTTTGTGGCAACGCCCAAGTAGTTTGATTTTTTTGTTGGATTGAAGTTACATAGACATGAAAAAGGAGTACTGGACAGCACATCAATGTCCTCACATTGTAAACTTGGCAAGATTACTCAAGGTGACTGAGGAACGAAAAGGCACAGCAGCCAATCTTCAACTTGCTAGTATGTCCAGCTGCAAACCCTAAACCCTGGACCATCGTCAAAGATGAACGTTATCATGGTTTGGGCATAGATGCTCTGGTCATCGGACGCAGTCGAACATGAAGGTTATTATGGTTTGGGCATGGATGCTCTCTTCATCGGATGCAGTCGAACAGGAGCGTCATCATGTTTTGGCATGGATGCTCTCTTCATCGGATGCAATCGAACATGAAGGTTATAATGGTTTGGGCATGGATGCTCTGGTCATTGGATGCAGTCGAATATGAAGAATATTATGGTTTGGGCATGGATGCTCTAGTAGTAGTGGTGGTAGCAGGAGAAGAAGACGTAGTAGTAGTAGTAGTAGTAGTAGTCGTAGAAGTAAGCGCCCCCCCTCCTACCAACTATCTTGGTTGATATTTTCACTACCAGAGCTTGGGGGGAGAAGGGGGAAGGGTGGGGATAATTGCGTACAAACCGACCTCAGCCAGTCAACTTCCCCTAAACTTAATGCCTTCCTTCCAGTGTTCCTACTAAACGTTCCTCTTGGCTTTTCTGGGAGGCAATGTTGATCCATAGGACCACCAGTTTGGCCCGCATTTTTGACTGTACCACCGAAATCTTTGATGACAGTGTGTCCACGTTGGCATCTCTTGGA
>CAJNIZ010047978.1:16609-28478 GCA_905231905.1 Symbiodinium pilosum | reverse complement strand
AGAGCAGGCAGAGATAAAATTCAGGGACATGAGCAAAACCCTAGTAAAGCCATAGGGCCCCCCCAAAAGCGACACCCCCGAAATGGATGTCAGCAGTGTGCAAAAACCCTGTAAAGCGATAGGCACCCCCCCAAGCGATTTTTTAATTAGCTGTTTACTAATAATTTAGGTAGCTGCTCACATAACCCCAGTATACTATAGTAGCTTCCATTTTCTCGTTCTGTTAACCGTACATAACTCCAAGGTACTATTTTAGTAGTTTCCATTTGCTCAATATATTATATTCTTACATTAAGAAAATTTAGTTTAGGTATCTTGGGCTTCTGATTATAGAGGAGGCGTTTGGGATTCCACGGGGTTTGTAGGTGCTAGGATGAGAGAAGTTTGGTACACCAAACTCCTATCATGAGGAATCTATAAGAGTTGTATTTGAGGGGTCTAGGGGGAACCAAAGCCTCTGATTATGATCAGCCTCCTCCCAACCATTGTAAACGCCAGTGATCAGCATCTCTCTGCTTGCAAGGAAAGAGACGCTGGAGCGTCCTAAGCCCTAAAGCCCCTGCAGTCTGTCCCAGGTGTGGGTGAGGGCTCTTTATTCATAGAGATCTTCAGCCAAGATCCTGGGTGGATCCTGCTGCGCAGGCAGAGAGGACAGCAGGAAGGAGGGGTGGGGGGGTGGAGGGTGAGAAACAGAAAACATGCTTGCGGGCCCCTTTGAACCTGGGACGCTGCGAAATCTGACTTTTTGCCGGGCCACCCCTCAGATATGGCGAGTAAGTTTTAAGTTTTCGGGGGGTTGGGAGGGGGCATTTGGGTGCTGCTGCATTCCCATTTCCAGTGTTTTTTTATTGTGAGGTAGTGGCGGACACTCATTATGCTGTGTGATTCTTAGCAACAGGTGCAGCTTCCCTCGTTAGCCACAACCCTCAAACGCCACAAAATCAAGTAGAAACAAACTCCAATCCAAACACCTCCAATCTCAAACACCCTCAGTATGGGAACGGTCCTTGACGCAGCTTGGGAAACATTCACATGAGCTATAGTCTAAACCAAGGTAGCCCAGTCGTATTTTTTTGCCTTTTCAGGGGGGTCCCGGTGTTAAAACTGAGCAGAGCATCAGGAAAAAGGGTAACCGTATTATTGGGGCGTTACCGTGGAAGTTAGAAACTCCCTTAAAGGTATTAGGGGGTTATGTAGGAGTATAGGCTCAGGGTTTGGGGTTTAGGATCTAAGCTCCTAACAGGGGTTATGTAGGATATTCCTAAACAGTCGGGGAGTACAGGGGATGCCAAATGTCCCCTGCTGTTTCACCTGCTGTTTGTCATCCTTGCTGCTTCTACAAGTCTTTTCAGGGGTTTTAGGGGTTAGGGCTTAGGGGTTTACGGTTCAGTAGGGGGTATATACAGGTTATCTTAGGGGGCTTAGGGTTGAAGGGTGTAAGAGGTCTAGGGTTTCAAGTGCAGGTTGCCATAAGGGAGAAAGCTTTTGCCAGGGCCTGTGGAAGGTTTTATCACGGATAAAGCAGGTGTGTGTCCGGTCGGCGTAAAGTGTCTATGGGTTACCGTGGAAATAACTAGCCTTGAATGGGTTTCCTTGAGACCACAGCACATAGTGAAAAGTATAAAGATATAAAGGGCAACTTTGCAAATCTTGCCTCGGCATTGTCAAGTGGGTTGTTCTCAACAATATGGGCACCTTTTCTTTAATCTTTTTATTAAGTTATGGTACGTAATATTTAGGCGTACCACAAGGGGCTCATAGTTCTGGGAACTACCCAAGTAGTTTGTTTTTGTTGTGCTAAGCGTTTGAAGAAGTACCCAGGATACAGCGAGGGCAGTCTTCTTTGGGGTAGCCGTCGTCACAATCAATCGTAAGATCAGCACTAACATCATTCCATATTTGGATCCACGGTTTGCGGTGTGTATTTGATCGCTGCTTTCGGGTAGTTTTGAACGGCTCCCAGTTACCTAAATATTAGGCTACTGGCTATTTAACTATCGACTAAAAAAAACCCAGAAGCCATTATTTTGGTAGCTGGAGCCTAGGGCTAAACCCTTAACCCGAAATCGCGATTGATGATGATGCTGGCCGATCGTAGTGGCGGGGGTGTGTGGAGATCTTGATAGCAAAAGCATGAAAATACATATGAGCTATAGTCTAAACTCCTTAAAGTGGGTATATAGGGGATGATATAGGGTTTAGGGTTTAGGGTCTAAACTCCCTACAGGGAGGTTATGTAGGGAATTATTCAAGGGGGATACTATGAGTTTAGATTCTAGCTCATCTCTGCTCACGACTTCAGGCCCCATGTTTAATCGAGAGATGTACCCTGAGGAATTTAGGCTTTAGGGTTTAAGGTTTGAGAACCGTAAGATACTGTAAACAAGTATTCCTTAATTGAGAAGTAGTGGGCTCGCCATTGTGATGATGAATTGACGGACAGTGATGTTCCGACAGGTCGGACCACTCGCAACTCGAGTACAGCAAGCGCAGCAGGAGTCTGGGACAAGGCTGTAATAAGTTGGGCAAATTATGACGAGCGCGCCCCACCTCATCTTAAATGGTGGCTTATGTAGAAAACGGTCCCAAACTCGGCTATTTTTAGATTCTGACTTTTTGGTGAATGGCCAGATTAAAAAGGCTTTGCGTTTTCGGTTTGTTAGGTTTAGCTTATGCATGCATGGTGGCCCCGGGTGTGATACCAGCAAGCCCCATCATTAAGTATCTTACATGAAAGCTCCAACCCTGAATCCTAAACCCTAAACCCTAATCAGGCCCTAATCCCTACACCTTGAAGCCTAACCCCTACATCCCTAAACCCTAAATCCCTAAAACCCTGAACCCTAAACCCTAAACGCATATGCAGAGGAGCGCATTCTGTTACCATAAGGGTGCGTAATTGCGGTGCACACCACTTCAGGACTGGGGGGGGGGTGCTTCCAATTGAAAAAGGAGATTTTTTGCGCACTATCAGACGCACTATCAGACCTGGGCTGCTGCCTGGTTTAGGGTTTAGGGCTTAAGGTTTAGGGTTTAGGGTTTATAGGTTTAGGGTTTAAGGTTTAGGGATTTAGGGTTTAGGGATTTAGGGATGATATAGGTTTTAGGGGTTTGTGCTCGAGGGATTGTGCTCTAGGGGTTTAGGGTTTAGGGAGTAGGGGTTTAGGGTTCAGGTTTGTGCTGCCATCACGCAACCTTGAATGAAGCTTATGTAAACTGACGGACGAGGTACGCTTCACAGCAGTTCTTCAAGAAACTATGGGTACACACTCCGGCAAGCAGCATAATGTTAGCTTCGCATTAATAAATCCCCCCCTCCCACCTCGATTGATCTATCTCCGTCCCGGGGGACCCCCGGAATAATAATGCCAGAAATGTACGTTGGAAAGCCTATTTAGAATAGATTGAAATCTAATGAAAATCGTTGCCCCGAGGAAATTTTCCCTTTTGGGGGATTCTATAAGGGAATTATAATTGTGTTCCGGTGCTGGGATTTTATAAATGTGGGGGGAATTCGTAATGTGAGGCTAACATTACTTGAGGCATGTTTTGGATTCAACAATGCTGCTGCTACTACTACTTTACTCCAAACCTTGGCTGAACTCTCCCCCACCCACTAACAATCATACCTAGCATTATAATTAACAGAGCACAAAACATCGTCAAACGATGTGCAGGACCTAACGCTTTCGCGGATGCAGGCATGGGCAGCCAACAAGTGTCATATATATCTCTTGTTGATAGCAAGTCTTCTTAAGCTCTATGGGGGGCAGCAGGAGTTTAGCATCATTTTTTGATGAGGGTGCCGAGATATTGGAATTCTTAGCATATAGCAGATGTCCTTCTCTCAGCTACAGTATTTCAGAAGAAAGATCCAAGCTTACTTGGTTCAACCGTAGGATCTGAAGCTTCCTGAGCCCTCCAACAAGCCTCTAGTTAGGGCCTGAGCACACACTAGTAAGGGCCATATATCCCCAATTAATGGTACTAGGAGGGTCCTAAACCCTAAACCCCAAATGATAGATTCGCTTCCTTGTGTCGCGCAGGCCAATGAAGCCTTCGAGGTTCAGGTGGCTGGTGCTCACATGCGGTAGCTTGGGGCTTATAGAAGTCAGATAGAATTAGGGTTCAGGACCCCACTATAGACCCTGATAAACTATATTCCTCACAATGGGGGCAGCCCGGAGGGTGCCCCGAATCTTTATTGGAAAGCTCTCATGTTGCTGTTGCTTCAGTGGCCTAGGCCCTAGATCCCACCTGGAGATCACTTGCGGTCGCTCCACCTTCTTCCCCCAAACGCAGGGTTCAGGGTTTAGGGTTTCAGCTTCTGAGGTTTAGGGACCCTTAAACCCCGAAACCCTGTGGGTCTAGAGTTTACATGTGCGTGTGAACTTTCCACGAAGTAATTCTACAAGCGTGTATATCCTTCAAGCGTGTACCATGATCATGGCCGACTGCTGGGTTTAGGGTTGAGGGTTGAGGGGTTAAGGGGTCAGGGCATAGGGTTGAGGGTTTAGGGTTGGAATCTCAAGGTATATAGATCTTGAAAACTACACGCGGTTTTGGGTTGAGGGGTTTAGACCCCTTAGAAGGCCCAAATGCCTGCTATTTGGCCTGCCCAATGGAAGTAGTTTACAGGATGGCAGACTTGCATGGATCAGTCTAAACCCTAAACCCTAAAAACCCTAAACCCTAGAAACCCTAAGCCCTAACCCCCGCGTAGGCGTGGGGCTGGGGCAGACACTATTTTCCAAGTTCTTTGGGCATTTCAAGTACTGACCGTGCCACGAAAATTCCCAAACCTTCCCAGGGCTACAGCCCGAGCGTACGGTCTTGATGACCTAGACCCAGGCCCAAAGTAGGGCAAAAGACGCTCAAACACGCATGAGCCCTAAACGTGGCTTAGGGTTCAGGATGTAATGATATCTTGGACCTTAACTGGGCCCCCCCAAACTCTTGGGATAACAGCCCCAAATCCTATGCCCTGAACCCGAAACCCATGCAGTTGCCCTGGACCCTAGCCCCATTTAAAAAAACCCCAAATCCTTTGCCCGGAGCCCTAAACCAATGTGCACCTAAAACAATGCCCTACACCCCGAAAACCAGGAGCATAAATCTTAATCCGCAGAAGTTATTGCCACTTAGGTGGGAGAGGGGGAGTGGATTCTTAGAACAATCCCTATATAGCATCCCCTGTAAACGTACCTATGTTCCCTCCCTCTCCCCGTGTCAAACAGCAATAAGAAAAGTCTTTGCCGTGCCTGCCTCATGCTGCCAGAAGCGCATGACGGATCTGGAGCGATCCTTAGAGGGGTGGCGCCCTCAAGAGGCTCACTTGGAAGTTTGTAAGTATACCTATAGCCGCCATAAGCTAGAACATGACCCCAGTTATCCGGATCAATAACCTAGCTGCTAGGTGCAGCTGGCCCTCTAAGGCCTGAAAGTAGGGTCAAAGGATTTCAGGCTTATGGTTCAGCGCAGATTTTAGAGCTAACTAGACCTCAAAGTATGTAGAACATCGTCGTTTGGGGCTCAGTTTTTGGCCAGTTTCTTTTACTTAATAGACCCTGCCCAGACACCAAAAACACCGTGGAATAATTGCTTCTTTGAAAATGTTTGAAGGTCTTGGGCCATACTGGTTCCGGGTTGTAACACTTCAGGTGCCTGTCTGAATGACCATGCTTTGGAACCCCAAACCCTACACCCTTTTAAAACCTAAACCCCAAACCGTAAACCCCTACTCTAAACCCTAGAGCCCAGAATCTGCGAACACGTGCAAGAGAGGGCCATAGCCTTGACCTAAGTGGGAAATATCAGGTTGGATTATGGGTTTCAGGGTTTTGGAGTTTTGGGGTTTAGAGTTTTAGGATTTAGGATTGAGGGACTAGGGTTTAGGGTAGATCCCATAACCATAGCTTACTTGTTCTTAGTACGAATAAAGGAATAGGATCCCTTGATAATCCCTCTATCGCAACTTCCTGCTGAGAACCAGCAAGAGAGTTCCTTATAGTTACTTCAGATTACGCTGCTGAACCCTGAATACTTGCCTAGGTCTTCATGAAAACCATCTTCTAGGGGATATTGCTTGGCCAGAGCCTCATGGCATTGCGGAATCTGCCTTAAGCACTAGCGGTTTAGGGGTTAACGGTAAAGGATTCAGGGACTAGAGTGTAGGTTGTAGGGCATGGAAATTTTAGGTTTAGCTTTAGTGTGGCAGTCTTATCCCCAAGTTTCCCCTTGACAGCAGCAGCACAATCCATTTGAACCCTGCCCGGCAACATCATGTTCCGCGAGCTTTTAGACCCGCGTTGGAAAACTGCGACATCCTAAACCCTAACGCTAAACCCTAAACGCTGAACCCTAAAACGTGACGTCAATTGCAGGGGCTCGACATCCTCCAGCAAGATTGTTTCATTCTTACCTAGGCCTCTATACCCCTTTTTTTTTGATGTACTTCATTTTGGTATACAGAATGTACTCGACATAACCGCTATACCCCACTCCTTTTTTTAGGTACTTAATCTTGGCATACAGAAGAAGTTTGACATCAAGTTCGGCATCCTGAAAACGTGATGGGGTAATCCTCTCCCCCTAACATTAAACCCCCTCTCCCACCCCCTCATATTGCATATTCCCATATATATATATACATATATATATATATATTGGGAGTATTCAATATTAGAGGGGTGGGGGTGTTTGATATTAGGGGGATGGGATTGTAGGGGTCTGGGTAATCCCGTGGTTGCCAGGTGTTTTGCCCCGCCCCGCAATTGTAAGCAGCTTGTACAGGATACCTGAACCCAGAAGCATTCTGGGATAATGGACCTGCATAACGTCTGCAAGGGTTTGGGGATCGAATCGGATTTGGGATGTAGTGTTCAGGGTCATGTTCTATTGTAAGGTTCTCCCAATGCCCAAACCCGATCTTTGAAACCGGACCTTACCCCCATTCAGTGACCAAACTGCTTGCACGAATCCAAAACCCAAAACCCTACACCCTAAACCAAGTGCGAGTCCCAGGCAGATCCATGCTGCCAAAGAGCAGCTTCTGCGACTTAGTGAGGCTTCGGACAGGGCGTAGGGTTCAGGGGCTTAGGGGTCTAGGGCTTAGGGTTTTGGGGTTTAGAGTTTTAGGGTTTGGAGTTAAGGGTTTAGGAGGTTGAGGGTTTAGGGGGTTTGGGGTGTAGTGAGGGGTTCAGGGGTCTGAGGCTTTGAGGTTTGAGGGCCCTGGACTTCGGGGCTCTGGGGTTCAGCGTAGGGTGTATGGCGCTCCAGGACTTGCGCTTGTAGCTTCAGGAGTCTGAGGTTAAAGGGTTTAAGTTTAGTATGTCGGGTGGATACTTCGCTTGGGTATAGTGCCAGAAAAGTCAGGGTTGAGATGTCTGGGCGCAGGC
The DNA here is from genome assembly GCA_905231905.1 of Symbiodinium pilosum. NCBI lineage: Eukaryota > Dinophyceae > Suessiales > Symbiodiniaceae > Symbiodinium > Symbiodinium pilosum. The sequence continues at coordinate 21,081 of CAJNIZ010047978.1, read as the reverse complement.
TGAGATTACAGTTGTTTTAGAAGCAGTCTTGTATGTTTACCCGCCCAGACAGATTCTCTACACGCACACACACACACACCCACAACACGAGAGAGAGAGAGAGAGAGAGAGACAGATAGAGACAGAGATAGAGAGATATATAGATAGAGATCTCACAACTATGCACCAGCAACTATTCAATGGACTCCCCATCTGAGTCAGTTGTACCATGCATTCGGAATTCTGGGCAGACTCGTCAAACGTGCTACGGCTTGGGGTTCCTGATCCCCTGATCAGGCTTAAGATTCAAGCTTGAAGGATTAGGCTTGAGAGTTCAGGATGTTGAGGCCAGGTTTTCCTGGAGGGCATAGGGCGCATGAGCTCCGGAGCAGAGAGCGATGAATCCACCGTCTCGTTTAAGTGGCAAGTCCCCAGCCAAAGACACCACCAGGCCCTCAAGGCTCTGGCCGTGGCAATCTGGAGGGCCGAGTGGGGGCAGCACACCGACGCGCCTACCAGCACACCGACACGAACTGGCGTCTGTAAGGAATTCTGGAAGAATATGGGGTTTTCCAAAATGGGCGTAAAACCAATTTTTGAAAGCTCCTATGAAGATTCTTGGGGCTTGTTTAGTAAGTAGAGGGATCCAAACTTCCATGTCCTATATACCACCCCTAAACCTTAGAACCCTGAAGCAAACCCTAAAGCCCTAAACCCCTAAACCCCTGCAGCTGGGGCACGGTGGTGGGGCTTAGGATGGTGTCAGTCCTGCCCAGATTGTCCAAGCCAGGGATTAGGGTGTCGGGTTTAGGACTTGGGGTTTAAGATTTAGGGTTTTTGGGTTTAGGGTGTAGGGTTTAGGATTTACGTAGGGTTTAAGATTTAGGGTTTTAGGGTTTAGGGTGTAGGATTTAGGATCTAGGCTTTAAGATTTAGGCTTTAGGGTTTGGGATTTAGAGTTTAGGGTTTAGGATTTGAAGTCAAAGGGTTTAGGGTTTAAGGGTCTAGGATTTGGGATTTAGGGTTTAGGGTTCAGGATTTAGGGTTTAAGAGTTTAGGGTTTAAGGGTGTTTCGGGGTTTAAGGGTTCAGGGTATAGGGCTCCAACAGCGAATGGTTTCAGGTAGCTCAAACCCAAGAGTTTATAGTTGCACCCTGAACGTGCGTTTCTGTGACATCCTGGAAAAAGGAGCGGCGACGACTGACTGAGCTTTTCTGCAGCGGCTCAGTTGACAAGGCTGATCTGGGTTGCCAAAACCTGGATATCGTTGAGGGTTCAGGGTGCCTGAAGGGTCCCAGTGGGTGAGTACTTTGGATTCGACTAATCGTAGTTGAAGTGTAGGTTTCCGGCAAGTACGTTGAACATTGAGTACTTGGACTGATCTATTTGGGAAGCGGTAAGTGATAAGGTTACAAAGTACAAAGTTACTACAAGTGAAGTATGTTTGTTTAGACTCTAGGCTGTCGAGCTTATTAAGTCATTATAGTGCCGGTGTTAAAAGCATATGGACATGCATCAAGAACAGCCCAAGGGGTAATTGCCTCATAGTCACGCACGATCCGTGCGTACGTTGCCTTAGGGCGGTCCCTGTTTTGGAGAAACTTCCATATTAGAGGCTGTTGGTTTAGGGTTTGGGATTGGGGGCTAGGGTTCGGAACATTGCAGTCGGGGCTTCGGGTGTAGGATACTGTGCGTAGGAATGCCGCCCCGATCTCGCAAGACCATATAAATAGCAGCAGGCCAGGTTCTCAAAATCACACACCGCCGATGATAATCGGGATGAAGAAGCTCCTTGGGACTTAGCTTGGACCTTAGACCTTTAACCTTTTGGGATTCCCTTATATTCCCATTATAGGTGATTAAGGGTTAACCCCTGGTAGGGGTCCTAAGTGCCATGTAGGAAGCAGGATTACTGACTGGTAAACCCTAAGCCTTAAACCCTAAAGCACTTCAGGCCTTGAACCCAAAATCCTAAACCCTAGAAGATCCCTTTGCAATGTATTCCCTCGGTGCCTACTACCCCCCAGTGAGGAATTTGGATTTTGGCGGGTGGGGGGGTTTAGGGCGTAGGGTTTACCAAAACCCCCCAAAATATGTAAAATCATAGCCTTACACCCATAATAACAGCCATAAAGGCCATGATTTTACATACTTTTGGGGTCCAGGTGGATTTTGGGGTGTAGGGTTTACAGTTAGAGGCTGTGGAGTTGCGCCTTTGGGTCCTGGACAGACTAGGTGCCTTGCTTTGAGCACCACTGAGTAAGGACCAAGATCTCCCAGAACACGGTTTAAGGTTTAGGATGGTTAAGGTTTAGGGTTTGAGCTTTAGTGTTCAGGGTCTGGGGACAGAATCTTCAGGATCGCATCGCCGAGTCCCGACAACTGCTTCAGCAGGCGCGAATTTCCAGCAGTGGCTGACTTGAGCGCGAGTCTAAGGTTATTGGCTACGAGTTTTAGGGTTTAGAGTTGAGGGTTCTTGATGTTCTTGCTCTGGCTATAGTGAAAGTTTACACCTGTCGTTTAGCAACTGTCCGTGTCATGGGTGTTTACATACTCCTTAGAAACTGAAGTACCATTTTTTACTACATAACATGTTTACAACCACCCTAACCTAAACCCCAAACCCCCAGGCGCAAAGTGAGAAGGGCCGGGACGCTGGCAGTTGTCCTCATGAGCTTTGTCATCATGAGCTTTCCAATGATCCATGAAATTTATCACGGTACTCTCCTCTACGTTCATCTGGGTTGCTGTTAAGGGACTTGAGTTAGATTACCATTATTGGGTGCGTATATATGTATACATAGTAATTACTATGGTTTCCCTAAGATAGTAACTTAAATTAAGCTCCTTAACAGCAACCCAGTTCTAGTTGCCTAGCAGCTAAGAATCTGCTCAACTACCTGGACCACACGAGAATGTAGCATATCAGCGTATCTGTTGCTTGCTGTTGGTCTTGGGCCACGTGTTCTGCCTGGATATGGTCTAGGGTTTAGGATTGGGTTTAGTTTAGGGTTTTGGATCCAGGTAACCTTTGCAAGTTTACAGTCTTGCACAGCTTCAGATCAGCTGCTTGAAGCTGCATGAGAATCAAATTTGAGTTCGGGACGGTACTCTGTACTCCTCCTCGGTTCCGGCCATATTTAGCCTTAATGAACCCAAGTTCTGAACACATCGCCATAATTAACGGCGAAGTTGGGTGGACGTTTTCGGGCCAGTAGGGGAGTCCTTAAGCGGTGAAGCCAGCTACAGCCGCAGCCCCAGGTGTCGCACTGACTAAGGAGGTGTATACGGGTTGATAGCGGTACAGCAGTCTAGTGGAGAATGGCACTGAACAAATACTGCGACATAAAATGGACACTGCTTTATTATAATTATTCGGTTTAGCTACTTACATGAACTTGTCAATCGCTCGATGTGAGCAGTGTTCGCACCCTCCCGCGTGATAGCGCAGTGTGTTTAGAAGAAGCAGGGGATACGTGGCCAGGCTGCCAACCCTAAACCCTAAACCCTTTGAGAACTTCGACCCACAAACTTGCTGCTTGAAGCTGGTTATGGTCTCCCTAATTTTTTTGGGGGGGGCTGTTTACACGCCGCATGGCCAAATGTTGGTAGGGCAAGATTTCCTCCATCCGCCGCAGGTCTATGACGAGGAGGCGAGAGCCCTCGAGGCAACTCAGATGACCTGGACCCCTGAAGATTTGTAGAAGAACCAGTAGTCTTCTTGGATCTTTTGGGGTGTTGGGCTGTTATTGCCATTTTTTTGGGAGGTTCCCTGAATGTAGAACCTAAGACCCTGGGCTTGCATAAGCACCACTCAACCAAAGTCAAACAAGCAAAGAAACCTGGTCAAGTCTTTATGAGACCCCTTTGGGGCACATCCTAAAACTGAATCCCGTCCTGAACTTTCTGGTGTTTAGCAGGGTATGGACGAATGGATCCCTACGGCAGCCTCCACGGAACTGTAGTAGTCCCTGCATTCCGTTCCTTAATTCGATGCCTACACCCTGAACCCTGAACCTTGTAAACCCTATAAACACTGTAAACCCCATTATAACCCTGTAAACCCTACAAATCCTAGCAACCCTCAACCCTAAACCGCAAAGCACGCGTGAAAAAGGAGACTCGCGAGTCCAACATCGTCTTGGAGGAGTCGTGCGCAGGCGACCTGCTGCCCTCAGGGATATCCCCAGGGTTTAGGGTTTAGGCTTTGGCTTTTTAGGGTTCAGGGTTTAGGGTTTAGGGGCTCAGAGATATCCTGTAAGAGGAGCCACCAACCGGGCTTCAGGGTTTAGGGTTTAGGTTTCAGGGTTGAGGGTTTAGGGTAGGACCCTGCAATGACTAGTTGACTAGTGACTAAAAAGGATGCTCAGGCTCACATTAGGGTCCTATCCTCCTCAGATATCCTTGTGATAGGGCACTGGGTGTGGCGTTGAAACATGATTCATGTTGGGGCTTTTGGAATTAATACTTTCCCTAAATAGGGGGACACCAAA
>CAJNIZ010047977.1:21541-32424 GCA_905231905.1 Symbiodinium pilosum | reverse complement strand
TCTAAAGTCCTTAAGGCAGGTTATATAGGGGACTATATAGGGTTTTGGGTCTTGGGTGAAAACTCCTTCAAGGGCGTTCTATAGGGGATTGATTCTAGGGGACTATTATAGGGGTTGTTAAGAGGAATACTCAGAGTGTAGATTCTAGCTCATATGGGTCTCCAGGTAAGTGTTGGGTAGAATGCCTTCTCCCAGAAGCCCAGGGTTAAGAGTTTAGGGTATAGACTTTCCAAGTTCTATAGAAATGGCCTCGCCTAATCCTGGGCTTAAATTGCAATCCCCTTCGACCTAGAATAACAAACCTTTCCAACAGTTCCTTAGGGTTATATTAATTACAATAGAAATGAGCAACTAATTCCCAACGGGAAAGATTGTGGACGTTTGGGAAATCTAGACCCTAAACCTTAAATCCTAAACCCTCGGGCCCTAGAGTTTCTAGGCTTACACTCCCCCAAACTAACATGGAAACTTATATAGTCCCCTTTTAGAAGGACTGTAGTCTTTATAGGTCCCTTTTTGGGTTTCCATGTTAGTTTCCGGGAGTGTAGGTTTTGGCTGTCTACGACATCCGTTTAGGCACCTGGGTAGCTCGTCTGCAGCCCGAAGTAGGGTTTAGGGTTTAGGGTTTAGTAGAAGGATCCCGTAGCAACCATCCCTCCAACTATGCGGATTCACAGGTCTCATAAGGTTGAGGGACGATTAGACTTTGTGCAGAAGTACATGAGAACCTATAGGGGATGATGAAAGAAGATCAAAGACATGAATTACGTAGTACCACAATGTTTGTATGACATAACCCCTGTTCATTCCAGGCACGCATGTCAAGAGTCAAGAGTGGAAGGACCAGATACTGCTCTCACTCTTAACAGTCGCATGCCATGCAGGTACACAGGGACCTATAAGACCAACTGGCAGCTAAATAACGATAAGCACTGCCTACCAGAAAATTCACCGAACCTAGCAGATAACCCTAATATTACCCCAATATAGCCCTAATATTTTCCCAATATAACCCAAATATTCCCGCAATATAACCCTAATATAACCTCAATGTAATCCCCAATGCAGCTACTGAAAACCTCACCGACGTCCACCGGCTTAGAGGGCAGGAGCTTCCAGCATCAGAAGTAGTGCCCCTAAGGGTCCATGTACCCAATAATTAGGTACTTGGGTTTTGGGTAATCGTGATTTTTGTGCAGGTTTTGGGCAAGTATATAACTATTAGGTACTTGGACCCTTGGGGTGTTTCAACCCCTTCGCTAAATCGTAAAAGCAGCCAAGGCGGTGTTGTGTCTCAAGCGCTAAGAGCAGGCAAGGAGCGTGTAGGACTTCTCTCTTAGGCCTGAAGCACACACGCGCTTCGCCTTCTGGAAACCATCGCACCTCAGGACGTGACGCAGACTTATCGTGGTCCCTATGCCCGTAGGAAGAAAACAAAATCGTGTTGAAATGCAAGATCTTCTTCATCAGCAGTGGGGCAATAAACAGAAAGTGCAAACACCCCAGGGCGGGGGAGCGTAGACACTCCGTGTTGGTTGGGTAGCGGAGTAAAGGACTTTCGAAACTGGCATACTTGCGCGGATGCTATGTTCAGTTCCTTCACTGGCGTCCGCTGGCTTTACGAATCCAGAGTGTCAAGCTTTCGGTTCACGTTCCCACAACCTGGTGCTTAGTAGGGAGTGGGGGCATGGATCCCAATAGTCCCTACATGACCCCCTTTAATGGTCGCTGAACCCGGGGTAATCTTAAGGGCTTTCCATATGTATATCAGATCTATTATGCAACTGTTTGGGAGTGGGGGGGGGGGCAGTATTCAGTACCCTAAAAGTTCGAGGACCCAAATAATAGGGTTTTAGGGCCCAAATATGGACCCTAAAACCCTATTATTTGGGTCCTTGAACCCTTAGGGGTATAGACCACACCTCAAGCAAGGACTTCTGGAACTCCCCGGAAAACGCCAAGGGCTCATTTTGGGGGACCATACTTTCAACCTTCGACTGATTAAACCTTAAACCCTATATGACCTGTTCAGGGTTCAGCGTTTAGGGGCACACGCTCGCAACCTGAGCGGACTTCTACATCCAGTGACCCTTCAACTACGCGTTCGAAAATGTGGGTTTCTGTCTGTAAAGCACCCAGAAAATCATCTCGAAAGAAACCCTCAGAAACCCAGCGTCCATCAACCCAAAACCTCAAACCTTGAACATCGAACTTCACACGCTTGAAACCGCCCGCAGTGGTGCTTAGTCAGGAATGTGGGACTATAGTTGTTCCCTGTACAATGCACGAGGGAGAAATTCAACCCCAAGCCCAGGAAGGTTTTTACCAAAGCAACCACCAGATAACCCTGAACCCCTAAACCCTAACCCTTACACCCAAACCCCTAAACCCTAAACCCTAACCCCTAAACCCTAAACCCTAAAACCTATAACACCTAAACCTCTGTTTTATGCCTATGTCCCTGGTGTTCCTAGGGCCCCCCCCCCATCATTTGAGCCCGGCGAAACAAATCCCAGACACGGCTGGGACGAGCAGTTCCATGCCTCTCGGGTTTAGGGTCAAGTCAAGGGGTTTTGGGTTCAGGGTCTTCGGGGTTTAGGGGCTGAGGGTTTAGGGTTCAAATTTCCACTCACAGGCGCGTGGGCTGTGAAAGAAGATTTGGAGCTGGGATCTTACTATGGAGCATCAAGAACCTTAGGACGGTAGGGTAGGGCTCGTTGCGTACCATTTACTTCCTGGCGCTCACAGGGGGAATGCCACTATAGGGGTATATCTATCCTAGACCCCAAGCCCTAAACCCATACAAGGTGCATGTGTATATATATATATATGGGTGGTTGTCAACATTACGGTCCCTCTTTGGGTCCCTATTATAATACGGGCACCTAATATCTAGGGTACCCAAACAGGGACCATAATTTTGACAACCACCCATATATATATAGAGTCTACTGAATATTCTGGGGATGCACTACCCCACTCCGCCTTGAGCACCTGCGAGGTCGATTTTGGGGCTTCACTTTCGGACTGAAAGGGTCCAAGCACTCAATAATGAGGTACCTGGACCCCAGAAGTATGTAAAATAATGGCCTTTATGGCGGTTATTCTGGGTTTCGGGCTATTATTTTACATACTTTTGGGGTTTAGGTACTTGTTTTGTTTGTCTTTGGCCAGATTCAGGTATCAGAATTACGTTTTCAGAAAGGCTTCTCAGGTACTCACCTTGGTACAAGCAGTAGGGCGAGGGGAGTAAGAATGCACCGAACTCTTGTCCCTAAACCATACCTTAAACCCAAAAGACCTTCAGTTTTTGGACCCTATAGTATATTTCTTTATATGAAACCCTAAAACTGAAGGTCTTGGGAGTCTAAGGTAGATCCTAGCGAGCACGCTAGGTCTCAAGGCAACCTGCCTCAGCGTCTAGGTGTATAGAGACAGAAATAAGGGCACCCCATGATCCCTCTGAACTCGCCATACTCGAGGGATCCCAAAAGCAAAAAGTGGTACTATCATGAACTATGGATCCCAAAGTGGACCTGCGTGTATAGACCCGGAGCCCCGGGGATATGACATATACATACATATATGTATACATATATATGTCGGTTTAGGGTTTAGGATTTAGGGTTTAGGATTCAGGGTTTAGAGTTTGGGGTTCGCGTTTATGTCTATTCCATATGGGGTTTGTTTTGGCGCGCTCCCCACCCCCCCATACCCTTGTTACATACCCCTTTGTCGCGGCCTGTTGTTACATACCTTTGTCACGAATGCTCGGTGCCGGTACGCCCTGGAAAGAACCTTGTCGCAAAGGTGCTTGTCGCAAGCCAGGAGATTCTGTTACAACACTACGTCGCGGAATGGCAAACCCATGTTTTTGATTCACAGCCACATATATATCCATATATTTCTGTGTGTGTGAGGTCCCTAGAAGCACCCCACATGACACCCCTCCCGTTACAGAAGCCGTCCGGGATAATCAGCTTAGTCTCACTGGAATAATGCTTTTCGGGGGCTGAGGGTTTAGGGCTGAATCAGGTAAGGGTTTGCTCTTATTCTAAAACGCTCGAATCATAAGAAGACTCTAACCTGACTCTACGTCGTGAACTCGGGTCGCCCCATGATAGATACTGCTAACACTGGGCTTCCTAAACTCTACTAGGAGGTTCAAGGGGAGAACTGTAATGTAGATGCCTGAATGATTACCAATATCAGGTTTAGGTTTGTTTGAGGTACCATATATCATACTTATACCAGGAATCTAGGGGAAAAAATCTTGGCAAGTGTCTAGGCTCCTGTAGTAGCCTGTTGCTGTTAGGGTTTGGGGCTTGACTTTATAGCCGATATAGGAGCTGCATGCAGTGATAACACAAGTTAGCCAGTAAAACTTGGGTCCATCCCCCACCCAGTAATGGGTACGTCCTATGACCTCCAAATTTAGGGGCTATTACTGTGGGGAGGATTGACCTGAATTAAAACCAGGCAATTCGCTAAGCTTAATCAACCTGAATCCTAAACCCGAGGCGGCAGTATCTCATAGACTTGTCCTTGAGCTCTCTACATGACTTGCTTTTTCACCATAAAAAAAAACCCTACATCCTTACGCCTCTACACCCCTACAACCCCACAAATTCCCTAACACCTAAATCCTCAACACTAAGCCCAAAAACCAGTAACTACAGCCTTAAACCCTACCTGCGCCCATGATGCAGGCAAACCCTAAATCCCTACACTCTATCATCCCAACCCGGTAACCCTACATCCCTAGACCCCAAAGCCTAAATCCCAAACCCTAATCCTAAGCCCTGAATCCTAAACCCTACATCCTAAACCCTAAATCCTGAACCCTAAATCCTAAACCCTAAATCCTCAGCCCTAAATCCCAAGCCCGAAACCCTAAAATCCTTAATCCTGAACCCTATAAACCCTAAACTCTTAAACCCCTAAACCCTAACTATGAAGCTCCTTTAAGGACAGTTACTGTAAGGGGAAGGACCCAAGGTATACTGGGTTGCTGTTAAGGAACTTAAATTAAGTTACCATAATGAGTATATATTGTAAATAATAGGGTTTCCCCAATATAGTAACTTAATTTAAGTTCCTTAACAGCAACTCAGTATAACGTCGCAGCACGTACAAATGCAGGACTGTTCCTGAGGACTGCTACACGGTGGGAGACATATCCGAATAACAACCACCATAGGTGCCCTTGAACTTGCAGCCCCATGGCTTTGTCCGAAGATCTCTGAAACCTAAGTTGTAATGTAGGGTTTAGGGTTTAGGGTTTAGGGTTTAACATGATTGGTTTAGGGTGTTGGGTTTGGGTATGGTGAGGGGCCAGATATGCAAGGATTGGGAGGGAATTGGTATAAGGCCCTTAAACCCTAAGCCCTCTTAAATTGGGGCCCCCCGTTTTGACATACCCTGGGGTCCTGCCCGCCTTCGCTGAACACGGCTCTTGCTCCCACATCGTGAAGCCAAGTTCCTCCAGGGCGTGCGAGGTGCAGACTTCGGGAGTTGAGGGAAATTTAAAGCCCTAAGGGTCCAAGGACCCAAATAATAGGGTGCCTTTAAAGGGGGTTATAGGGGGTTATAAACGGATATAGGGGGACTTTATAATTAGGGAAGAAGACATGTAGAGTTTGCTTGATTTGGAGACTGAAGGTGAAGTTCGGAGATTTTCTGAATGGAGCTTAGGTCGAGGAAAACCAGAGAAATGAGGGCTCAGGGCTGTGTGTCTGCAATTTCTCCAAATTTCAGAGGGCTGGGTGAACGTACGTGCCAGAGTGCAGTAGCGTTCTCCAATGCTGGATGTGTCTGATCCAAAAATCTAGCTTGGGAGCAGTGTCCATGAACCCTGCAACCCAAAACCAAGAACCCAAATCCTGTGCTAGGTGGAGCTTGCAGTCTTCGCACTGAGGATTGGGAGCTTGCAGATTCAAGTGCTGCATCTGCTGTAGGTCTACAGAGAGCCTATTATGATAAGGAACATATTTTCCAGAATCACCATTTTTGGACCAGGAATTTTGATGAACTACGACATCCTCAGAAACAATGACGAAGGAAGTGATTAAACCTTCACAAGGGATTAGAGACAAATCCGCTGAAACAAGAGCCAAGACGTCCGAACCCTGAACCTTGACCGTGAACCCTTGTGTACTTTGCACTATTGCTACAAGTAGTACTATCTGCAAACAAACGAAATGTAGCATTATGGAGAGTCAAATGGAAAAGAAGATGGAACATGAAATGGGAACTGGGCTTATTTAGGGGATTATTGGAATTATTCCTTCCCATATAATGAATTGAACGGAGACGTGTCCTTCTTAGGAAATATATTAGGAACTGTATTGTACATTACCAAAAGGACCCCTATGTTCATCCGCCGGTATACCAAAAACTGACCGTAGCTCATATGAGGTACCCAGAGTCCCAATGCCTACATGCCCTGAAACACTCCTGCCAACAATACACACCGCTGGGCTCTAAGCGCGAACGGTGGAAAATCTTTGAATCTGTAATCGGGCCGCCTCGGCAGGGCGCAGGGTTGCGGTGAAGGCCTAGAGCTTACGGTTTAGGAGCTGTGGGGTATGGGATCAGAGTAAGGAATTTGAAGGTTAAGAGCCTGGGTGTACCTCTCAACGCAGTACATGGGGCAAAGAGGTCCGGTTGAATGCTAATCAACTTACAACTGTACGTGGAACTCGGTTCTCCGCCTTCTCAATCCTCTCATACAGCTAGTGGAGCTTGCATCAAAACTCCCCAAACACCAAGTAACGTGGACTTCCTGACTACATGGGGTAACACTCCATGCTCTGCGGAATGTTCCAGGGTTTAGGGTTTAGGGAACTGGTGCTGAAGACGGAGTGGGCGAGCGGATCCCTGGTGTGTAGAGCTTGGGGGAGTGAAGCCCTATTAGGGTTTATTGTTTAGGGTTCAGGGTTTAAGGTTTAGGGTTTAGTGTTTGGGGCTTACGGCTTAGGGTTTAATGCTTAGGGCTTAGGGTTTCGGGTTTGGGATATCTATCCCTGCATAGTCCTCAGTAGTGGTACCATTCCCGGCAACGCTCCTCCTCAAATACCAATAAGTTTAGGACTGCATGGTGGTCATCTCAAAGGAAGTCCACGGCACCGGCAAATAGTTTGATACCTTATAGTTTTTTGGTTCTTGGGTTCCAGGGTGGTTGGTATTCAAGGACTTACCCCAGTTCAATTCCTCATAGGAACTCTAGCCTTATCGTAGACCCTAAACCCTCCCACATGCGTCAGTATGGGGATTCCAAGAAGCTTATGGACCCGAAGCCCTAAACATGAGCTGAGAAACTTTGATCAAGCCATCAGAAGCAATAGCTAGATAATGATATCGTCCAAGCACGGGGCTCTAAGGTAGGGTTTAGGGTTTAGGGTCGCCGGGATTGTGCGGAATTCGCCGCGTGAATCTGTTGCAATCTTGAAGAGGGAGGCGTGTAAACCCTGACACAGCAAATCGGTGCCTAGGTTGAGTGTCTAACGTTTAGGATTGCTTGCGGGTACCCTTCTGACCCAGAGGGTCCAAGTACCCAATAATTAGGTATTTGGGTTTTGGGTAATAGTAATTATAGTACAGATTTTGGGTAGGTATATACATATTAGGTACTTGGACCCTTAGGGTGATTCTGTACGGAAAGCATCTCGCGCGGAGATTTAGGGTTTAGGGTTGGATACTGCCCCCACCCAGTAACAGTCTATATTAAGGGTCCTATTAAGGGCTATATATATCTATATTAACAGTATTATCCAACTGTTACTGGGTGGGGGCAGTATCCAAGGTTTAGGGTTGCTTGAGGGTATCCTCTAACGCAGCAATCACCTCACGCGGAGTCGCAGGATTTACACTCCCCCAAACTAACATGGAAACCCATATAGTCCCCTTTTAGAAGGACTGTAGTCTTTATAGGGCCCTTTTTGGGTTTCCATGTTATTTGCCGGGAGTGTACATCTTGAAGTTGTGAAGTTTGACAACTACTGACAAGAAGTGTTTTCTGCTTGGGAAAGGCGGGATGGGGACAGGCGCTGACTGCAATAGAAGCAATCTTTTTCATGCTCAGAACGTATCATTAATCGTTCCCCAGAAACCCCTACACCCTACCTAGACTAACCTATATACCTAACAAATGAATGTTGTACCGAAATTTGTTGTATCTTTGCCGTTTTTAGAGGGTCTAAGTTGTTCCGTTGAAACCCCTTTAACTCAAGAGTTCACGCGCCAGATTCTCAAAAAGGTGGACTTTAGGGTTTTGGACGTAGGGGCCCAGACGAACATTCAACACACCCATGTTGATGTTGCCATCTTACCAATGCCAAGCCTACTCAACAGGCCCAAAATGTGAATGTCAATGCGGAAGCAAAACTCTTTGTCTTAAGTGCACCACAACACAAACCCCCGAGATAAAATCTCTAAATCCCACTATAGACCACTCAAACCCAAATCACTTAATCCCCAGGCCAAAAACCATCACTCATCCCTAGACCTCATAAGGCCTACTTCCTCGACTATAGACCCATGAATCTTCTAGTATCCCCAATAAGCTAGGACCAAAAAGGTCCGAGAGTTGAATATGGCTTGACTTTATAAGGAACCTAGGACCCCCAAAAAGGAAAAAACCGAAACCAGAGAGCCCTACAAACCCTAAACAAGAAGGGGCTCCAGCTTTTCTTTGGGAGTATGGCCACGTGCTCTCTGGGTACTCAGCCCTACGTGCTAGGACCCGAAAAAACTGTATATAGAATAATGGCCATGCTTGACTCCAAGTAATATAGTAGTGTCCATTCTCTTGTCCATTACCCCCCCCATATAACCCCAAGATTCTATGGTACTTTCCATTTTCCTATCCACCATCCCCATGCATTTTTTACTACTCTTAGGGTCCAGAAAATGCCAACCCCTGGGCTTGTAATGTGTCAGCCTATAATCTCCCTTAAGTAGATAGAATATGGGGTACATTATTGGGGTTGTATAGGGATGATGGAAAAGGAAATGGAAACTACTATTTAGGGTTTAGGGTTTAGGATCAAGGGTTTAGGGGTATAATCTCCCTAAGTAGATAGAATACGGGGTATATGGGGATCTTATTATATGTAATATACCCAAAGCCATATTACAATTTTCCTAAGTAGATAGAATATGGGGTATATGGGGATCTTATTATGATATTCCCAAAGCCATATTCTATCTACTTAAGGGGGACTGTAGGTAGAATTGCTTCTCTTTACTCTTTCCACATATCCAGCACACTCAGCCCAGTACTCAATATTCCCTGACTGAAGCTCGAGGCAGCACAAAAAACAGTGGGAAGGCATGTGTTGGATAGTAGGATTCGGAAACAGGCTCCTTGCTTGTTCTGTGGTGTTGTCATCACCAGTCTCCCTACTGCTGTATTCATGTCAAAATCATCCACTGCTAGCACTACGGCAAAAAGTACCCCAATCTGGGGGGCAGCACCCTGCACAAAGGAAGGGATCGCTAGCCTGTGAACAGGGGGAGGACCTTATTAACTCCAGGAGTTTATACGGAAAATCAGAAGCTCATAATGTAGACACATGATTAATGAACCCCTCCCCTTAACAGGGATTATAATAGGGATCCGAATATTAAGGCCCTTGAAAGGAGGAGATTTATTAATGATGGGTCTACATTATTGGGTCACTCTGGGCAAAGCCACTTTGGGAGCGGAAGACAGGACTCTCTATGCAGCCAAGTTGCCACATGATGATGTCGGCACCATCCGTTATCTGGCACACCGACAGGGGGGCCACAAAAAAGCATGAGCATGAGAGTCCTTGCGTGGGCCTGTAACATGTCCTTTGTGTTATGACTGTTATGACTTCTGCGAATCTTTGTTGGCTGCATTCGTACTGCATGCTCCCAAGTCCTCTGCATCTGAAAAATGTCAGCAACAATTATGGCAGACTGCAGGTAAGGAATCCCTGTTATTTACTATATGCTCATAAAATGGTGACTTAACCTTAAATATCCTTAAATTCTTAACAGCAAACCAGATAACTTGCCACACTGGTCAGCAGCCTACTTGTGCATTGGGCTTGCGAGCTTTGTTGAGTTCATAGTTGATGTACGTAGTGTAGGGCGTGGGGCAATGAACTGGGAAGTTCTTCAAAGTATGGCCACGGCTGCGGCAGTGATCCTCCCACTGGAAGGCGTTTAAGGTTTAGGGTCTGGGGGTTTAGGGTTTAACGTAAAGCATGAGTACGACTTATAAAAAACATACTTGGCTCTGCACAAACTATACCCTAAGTACCCAAGTGTGAGGGAGCTAAGTGCAAAGGTTCGACATACATATTGAATCTCCGCCGCTGACATATTTGATGGACGAAATGCTGCATGACCGAAAAATGCTACTATAGCATACTTAAGGTCACAGGGGATCTTGCCCTTGAACAGGAAAGACCCTATCCAAATTCCAAACCCGAACTAAACCCTAAAACCCTACGTAAACCCTAAACCCTAAAACCCTAAGACCCTAAAACCCTAGACCCTAAAACCCTAAAACCCTAAACCCAATCCCATGACATGATTCAGGCCTTCCCCTGACGCACACTTGCACAGTATCTGTCGTCCATCCTCGGCAGGAAATGGGAGGGGAGGGGAGCCTAGGATAGGGTTTTAGGGTTTTAGGGTTTAGGGTTCAGGGCTCAGAGTTCAGGGTTTGGGGCCTGCTTCATGTTCATGAATATGAAAAATCGGGCAACTATGGGTTAGCAGCTATAAGTTGCCAAAGATCTTGGTTAAGACGTCTCGTGCAGGAGAAACCTGCACAAGCCAATCCTGTGCTATGTCACCCCTGCTCAACCGTGAACTAAACCATGAAGCCTAGGGGTTTAGGGTTTAGG
>CAJNIZ010047976.1:13106-29337 GCA_905231905.1 Symbiodinium pilosum | reverse complement strand
GGGTTTAGGTTTTAAAGTTTAGGGTCAAGCTGGGTTGCTGTCAAGGAACACAGATGGGTTCGCCAAAATAGGAGCTTACAGTGAAGAATCGATTAACATCGATTTCTGTTGGTGCTAGTTTGTTATTTTAAGGTCCAACCTAGGTGGAGATGCACTGTTCTGGGAGCATCTTCATGTTGGTTTGGATATATTACTTGGCTGCCCTCATACAGATGGGCGGTTGTCAAAACTATGATCCCTATTCCTATTATACTACGGCACCTAATATTCAGGGTACCCAGAAAGGACCATAATTTTGACAACCACCCACATAGACTTGGCGCAGCCGCAATGAAGGCTCTCCATGCCGGATTGGACCCTAAACAGAGCTTCAGACGTGCGATTCAGGGTTACTCTTGCTATCCCAATCTCCAACCTTCCAACCTTAAGTCTCAAACCCTAAGGGTTAGGGTTGAAGGTTTAGGTTTAAGGTTCATAGGCTTGAGGTTTAGGGTTCGGGGATTTAAGGTTAAGGGTTTGAGGCTTAAGTTTTAGGAGTTAGACTTGCCGTTCCAGGGTTCAGGTGATTCTTCATTCTTCTACTCCCCGAGTGTCTAATAACCCTAAACCCTTAAACCCTTAAACCCTTAAACCCTTAAACCCTAAACCCTTAAACCCTAAACCCGAACCCTAAACCCTAAAACCCAGCCTCTTTGCAGGTGCTGTCGCTTCTACTGTCGATGGTATCCGGCCGCCACCTAATGGGGGCGTGGGACGCCCAAAACCAAGGGGTTTGACTTTTTTGGGAGAGGGTTTAGGGTTTAGGGTTTACAGTGCATGTAGGCCATATCTGCATCACAATTGATTAAATGGGGTCACTTTGGTGAGGCCTTCTGTCTTTTGCGGCAAGGAGTGCATCTAAAAGTCCGGGCCCCTCATCTGGAACATACATGCCGTTTCACGTCGGGAATCTCTGTCACGATTTTACATGGCACCGGTTACTCAAACAGGGCTGTCTTGTTCAAGGTGGTGCTCAACAGCAGAAGAACCTTTTTTTGGTGAAGATAGGATTTACTGGCTTGCTGTTAGGGAACTTAATTTAAGCTACTGTATTGGGGAAACCCTATTATTTACAATATATGCCCATTATGGTAACTTACTTTAAGTTCCTTAACAGCAACCCAGCTTAGGGGTTAGGCTGGTGGTTGAAATCCAGGTCCCCAGTCTTGGTCACCAAAGCGGTGGGTATGTATGCGAAATGAATCTGCGCCTGGTGTGGCATGCTGGTGAAGTTCAAGAGTACCTTGTCTTCTCATAAGGAAAATGCCAACAAGTAACTTGGGGCCACATGAACCATCATCTAAACTCCTTACAGGGGGCATTTATAGGGGATTATATATAGGGTAACAGTATAGGGGTTGCCAAGGGGGATACTAGGAGTTTAGATTATAGCTGATAGTCCCAAAAACTTTGAATTAAAAAGTCAAGCTGGAAGCTCCAAACTCATCTGTGTCCTCAAGCTCCAAATAAAAATCTCCTCACATGAGGCGACCGGCCCCCTACCCCGTAAGCCATGAGCTCCGCAACCCCTCAAGCCACATACTCAGGTTCGTGAATTTCGTTATAGGCATGATCATGCCCGGTTGCGGGTGCACCAGCCAGGGTGGGATTATCCTGCTGCTTGGGATTTGTGGGGCCAGTGTAGTTGGATCTTTGTTGGCTAGTTTCTGGATGTCGGTGGATGTCGTAGGATCCCCAAAAAGGCATAGGGTTTTAGGAGGGGTTTAGGGGTTCAGGGTTTAGGGCTTGGAGTTCGGGGTGCCTATGGCTGAAGATCAAAAGCGTCCAAGCGCGGACGAATTGTCTAGGCCTGAAGTACCGGCAAAAATGGCAATCCTACAATGGCGATGAAATTTCAAGAAACCCTAAACCCACTGGTGCTTTAGGCAAAGTGGGTGAGTAGATCCCTATAATCATCCTTATATGATTCCCAGATTTACCCTATGGTACATATATTTATTCTTCCTAGCCTTAACAACCAGTAAGTTTAGTGCCTGCGGAGTCTGGAGGATGAGGAGTCAGGGCTAGATAGGTTTCCATAAATGGGAGTTTCCCAAAATTAGGGGTAGCCTTTTGGGGGTCCTTATAAGAAGGACTAAAGTATTTTGGGGTCTATCTTGGGGTTCCCCTTATTTTGGGAAACCGCCAAATATGGATTGTATTGGGCTTGTATGGAGGTGCGGTTTCCTTGAGTTGTCCTCTAAAAGGATCCCGAGTGCTAGGGTTTAGGGTTTAGAACGTCCAGTCGGGATGATCCACCGCCTCCCCTTAGCATTCAAACAAACTCCCCCAATAGTTGCTGTTCCCCATGAGGGGGTGTTACTGTGGTCTCAGCTACGGAGTTCGATGGTTGGAGTCTAGGTTGTATCACCAAAGCACCGAGGTTCACATGAGGGGGGTCCTGGGAATAGGGTTAAGATCCTACACCTTAGGGCTTAGGTGCGGTTAAGGCAGGTGGCAGTTGACCGGTATGGGGAAAGATGGCTGCCCATGAAAGGACGCGAGATTTTGAGTACTTTAAACCCGACACCCTCAATCCGAAAATCCACAGAATATGACCTAGACCACGCAAAGTGCTGTAGAAGCTTGAACCCAACATTATTCCTTCAGCCCTATAGTATAGCTACAGTAGAACAATTCCCAGAACTCTGTTCCAACTTTTTAAGCCCTCTACATTCAATCCAAGAAGTCCTTATCAATCTAAGCCTAGTTTCCGTTCAATTTTCATTTTTTCAACTTGAGTCTGCACTATTTTGTTTATTTTGCAGGCTTCCTACACAATTTTGAGGGCCATGCCGTACTCGCAGTTAGTTGGATGAGTTTCGGCTACAACCCTTGAATCTTCACCTTATTCTCAGGAGGCGGCCCCACCACGAAATCCTAACCTCTCTAAGCCCAAATTGAGAGGAGAAAACCGATTGGGACCATCTTCCCTTTTCTGGGGTTTAGGGTTTAGGGTTTATATTCCACCTCCCCAGAAGCCCCAAAACGCTTGGCCAGGTACTTTGGAGCTACCAAGCAGAGCTCGCAGCTAATGTGCTGCTTCTCATGCACGAGCATGGTGGGGCTCTCGATGGGGTCTGCATCATTACTAATGTAGAAGGTCCGAGCCAATATATATACATATATATATATATGGTAACCCCTATATATACACACCATATTATAACATAGTCGCTTCCATTTTCTTTTCCATTATCCCTATATTGCCCCAATATATGTTCCCTTACTAGGTTCCCTTTCCTTTATATGGTACAGGGTACCTCGAACAAACCAGAACATATAGGATAGGCTTCAACATAATCTTTAAGGCTGTTAGGATCAGGATTGTAACTGATAGTGCTACTACAGGATGCTGATACAGTTCTCACGACCACGACCACCGCTATCTCGATGATATCATCAGGTTATCAGGGTTTAGGGTCTAGGGTTAACGCCTAAACCAAGCATCATCATGTTTGCACGCTGTTGGGTTCCTGAGTCAAAGGTATCCGCCATTTCTCAAATGCTGCTTACGATCAACGTGCTTCTTGCGATCTGGATCATTGAGCAGAAGGGTGAGGCGGGCCGTCTCAACCTTCAGAGGAGATGAAGGGGCTCTAAGCGGGGTTATATTGACCGAAAAATGAGGGGAGCCTGAGGGTAACTAGAAACCAATTGTGATTACTTGGAGGGTCAGGGGGACTTAGTAAAGTAACTAGGTTAATCGCCCCTATAAGCCACATTAAGACCCCAGTTATCCCTGTTGTTAGCCTGCTTACTAAGTCCCCCTGACTCTCCAAGGGTGTGGAGCACAAGAAGGAATTTCTGAATTGTGAGGATCTCTAAGAAGTTCGAACTGGGCCGCAGTTTTTTGAAAGTAACAGAAACTCATCAAGATATGTGGGTTATTCTGAAAACTATGGGCCCTTTTGGTTTTGGATTATGTTTCGGCACCTAATATTTTAGAGTACCAAATTGGGACCCTAATTTAGGGAACTACCTATGTAGTAGTTTGCCGGTCTGCAGGACTGGTTTTAGGGGAGAATCTCTGAGCCTTTGGCAGAGACCACCGATAGGGTTTAATTAGGGTTTAAGGGTAATGAGGATGATTTGCACCAAGTGAAAGAAAAGGGTATGCTGTAGACACATTTGTTTTTGTCAAAGGACTGGAAAACCTGCTCATCCCATGCGGAAACATTACAAGAGAGAAGCTTTTCTATTTCTTGCTTTCATTACCCACAGAAGGACTCGACTCCTGGGATCGGGATAGTATCCCTGAGGTTCTTCAGCAGATTGTGGGTTGACCATCGAACGTTCCAGCAAACTAAGCCCATGGAGATAATTTGAGACTCCCCTTTGGCGCAAGCCCATATGCTGTTCCTTTGAAATCTGAACTTAGAAGCCCCAAGACTTAAAGTGGAACCAGAGAATCAGCTTCCTCAGAACGTGCAAATCCTTTTAGTTACGAAGTCTTCCATTCAAGCCAAATAGCCTTTCGAAAGAGTTTGGGCCTTGGATCTTAGGTGTTGTGCGACGCACTTTGCATCGTGGTGGGCTGCAACAACCACTCGAGTCTGTGCAGCTGCAACGTAGGCGCGGCCTTCACGCAGCGACAGGGTTGGCAGTGTTTCCTGTGGTCTCCTTAGGAATTAGTTTCATTTTTTATTAGAGAATAATTGTAAGGAATTAGTAAACATGTTTTTTTTTATATAGGTCCAAGGCGACTTCAGTTTCAGGTTCATGGATTTCTTTTTGTCTGGGGATGAGGAGAGGCCCTTGTCTGAGCTGAGTGTGGAAGCCCACCACAACATCCACAGTCCTGAATTCCGGAATCGCTTCTCTAATAACAAACGAGGTACATTGTAAGCCGAGCCATTGATTCTGGAGTCTAACATTTGGGAGAACTTCTCAGGGTTACTAGCCCAGCCAAGATTTCCATCCACCTCCAACTCTCCAAGCAACCTTATACCCCCAAACCTAAACCCTAAACCCATGTCTCCACGTGAGCAGGTCCAAAAAACAAATGATCTCTTGCCTTGAGCCCTGAAGCTGTTGCATCCTCGCCTCCAGGTTTAGGGTTTAGGGTTCTGTCTAAAGGATGTTTTCCTTCTGGTGGCCCGGTTGGTTTTTACGACAACTTTGATGACAAGGTTTATGGTAGTTTCCATAAATGGGGTGACCCCAATGTAGACCCCAAAATGCTATAGCCCTTATAGTTGGGACCCTTGAAATAGTACCCGTAATTCGGGGAAACCTGAAGCTCTAGACCTTAAACCCTAGGCATGGGGTTCCCTAGAATAAGGATTAAATTTCGTTCGGGTCCATATTGGCGTCCCTCTGATTTGGGAAATTACCATATTTCCTATGCACCCATGAGTCGGTACATAGAGTTACTCATAGACATAGACCATCAGACCCAGAGATGTCAGCTAATTTAAGAAGGCTGTCCGCGCGAAGCCCCAAGCCCTTAACCCAAAAGTCCTAAAACCCAAAACCTCAAACCACGAAGCCCAAACCTTGAAACCCCCGTTAAGCAGGTTTTAACTGCCCTTATCATGCAGGCTGCAGAGAATTAGACTTCTGCTGCCCGGACTACCGTGAGGCAGACTTCTCCGGTATGCGGGGTGTAGGGTTTGTGGTAGGCTTTATAGGGTTTACAGATATTTCTGCTTTTGGGGGTATGGGCTTCGCTTTGTCCAACGAACACTAAGCACCCCGAAATCAAGATTTCCTCGTCCGCGGCTAAGAGGGGCAAGGTACAGAACCATCTACAACTTCTAGGCCTTCAATCCTATCTTCGGAGGCTCTGTGTGGCTTAGGGGTTTAGGGTTCAGAGTCCTAGTCAGTCTTTCTTCCAACAAGCCATTCCAAGACCCCCAAGATAGAAGCCGAGCACATGCCTATAAACCTCTAGAAGTACCCCTATATATGACACCTGTTTAGTGCATCGCCTAGCATATCTTTCGGGGAAGCACTGATCTTTGAAGTTTCTCCAAACATTCCATTCCTACAGAATCCTGAAAGTGAAAGCGACCCGCATGATCCCCTAAACCCTAAAGCCTAAACCATATCATCCCTAAACCCTAAACCCTAAAGCCTAAACCTTATCATCCCCATGCATCCCAGGGTCCTTGGGTCCCAATTCTAGGACAACCTTGCTCCGAAATTTGTCCGACACCTGGCAGCCAAGGGTTTAGGTTTAGGAGTGCAGGTTCATTTCACAATTTCTATAAGTGATGTAGGAGCTTATGAATTGCCAGGAACATGCTCATAGATGCCTTGTATGATCTTGTTATAGGGTGCCTCAAACAGACCTCAGAAAGATGTTGGATTTTCAGTTAGCCCCTACAGTACAGAAGCCTGTTTACAACCTCCATATAAATACAGGTTCAATTACATTGTTCATTTTCTTTTGCATTTGTTGTTTGTGCATGATTGGGATAATATCCCTAAACCATATTAATAAGAACCCTATATGCATATGGGTGGTTGTCAAAATTATGGTCCCTTTTTTGGATCCCTAATATAATTCGGCACCTAATATTTAGGGTACCCCAAAAGGGACCATAATTTTGACAGCCACCCATATACCTTTTGTAAATGTTAAGCCCCGCACAGGTTTGCATCCACGGGGTGCAGCAGAAGGAGCCGGAAAGCTGCATCCTCAGCTGGGTTGCTGTTAAGGAACTTAAATTAAGTTACCATAATTCGTATATATAGTAATTAATAGGGTTTCCCCAATATACCCTAAACCCTAAACCCTATAGGGTTTCCCCAATATAGTAGCTCAAATGAAGTTCCTTAACAGCAACCCAGTCAGCCACGGTTGCGTTCGTCCTGGGGCGTTGGACGGTGCCATTCTTGGGCTGCTGTTCTAGGGTTTAGGATTTAGAGTTTAGGGTTTAGGCCTTAGGGTTTAGGGTTTAGGGTTTTTCGTGGCAGATATGTTTAAAGGGCTTAGGGTTCAGGGATCAAGTGTATGTGAAATTGAGGTTCTGTGGATCTTTCTTGAGCGTTTCCTTTGGCTACGCGCTCCCTGGCTTTTGGGGCGCAGCCTGCTTAACCCCATCCTCTAGTACGTAGCAAGCCTCTGGTTTCGGCCGCAATATTGGCGGCTGCAGCCTTCAACAGCACAACTATAAAAATAAAGCCGAAAATCTGAAGTCTTAAAACTCTAAACCCGTCTAAACCATGAACCGCATAAGCCCTAACCGTCCTGACCCCAGAAGTAAACACCCTGCAGTATCTTTATATATCCATATAAGCCCCTCTATATTACTCTCCCAACATACCTAGATGTCCTTATACTTCCCATACGTTGGAGGTTGCAAGACTCTCCCCCAAGAGTATCATCCCCAGAGTTAGAAACCTGTTAAACCTCATGAAGCCCAATACAACCCTTATTGGCTTCTTAAACCCTAGGAGGGGTACCTTGGGGGGGATACAACCCTAAACTCTAAAACCTTAAGTGGTTGTTTACTCCCTTATAGAGGGATACATCTGGAGCTGAGGCTGCCAAGAGCTTACGGAAACCTTGGATGCCGCCAGCAGCGTGGTGGGGGCGGCCTCGGGCTCAGTCTTATATAGGGGTTATGTAGGGGTATGTAGGGTTATCTAAGAGATAATAGAAAAGAAAATGGAAGCTACTATTTAGGGTTTAGGGTTTAGAGTTAAGGGTTCAGGGTTTAGGGTGTCTCATGGAGGGTGCGCTGTGGTGCTGAAAGCACCCAGGTGCGCCTCGAACTGCATGAGCCCACCCCGGCTGGCGCTCCACCCTCGGCTCGACCTTTCACGGGTTTAGGGTTCTCTCGAGCTCTGATCGTGTTCCTGTCTTCTTATTTGCTTTTTTTGCACCTGTCTAGCCCAGGCGGGTGCAAGGTTGGGGATGGGGTCTGGCTCGAGGCTACTTGTGTTTTTTGAGATTGAGCCTTGCCTGGAGGCCTTCAAGCCTGAACCAGTCCAGACTAGACGGGTGCAAGGTTTGGGTTTGCGTCTGGCTCGAGGCCCCTAGTTTTCTTCAGACGGAGCCTTGGCTGGATGCCTCCAATCCTGAACAACTGGACCTGTCTAGACCAGGCGGGTGCAAGTTTGGGCTGTGTCTGGCTCGAAGCTTTTTTTTTTTTCCTTTGAGATCGAGTCGTCAAGGCGTTTTGAATCGCGGAGGCCTGTTTGAGGCAGGTGCCTCGTTTTCCCAGATCTCACTTGTGCCTGGCAGTGCTGGGAGGCTGTGAGGTCATTGAGCTTGGTGCCTTGAAATTCATGGGAGGGCCTGGAGCCTGAGACTCTGGGAGGTTTGGCAGGCATGCCCAGGCTGGAGGCCTTGCAAGGGTGCTGGGTTTTGAAAGCTTGTCTTCCAGGTGTGCTTGTGCGAACGCTGTGGGCCGGGACGCCCTGCGAGGCGAGGCTTGAGAGGCCCTTGACGGCTGGAGCCAAAAAGTCCAGAGTTCAAGGTCTGGGAGACTCTGGGAGGCCCGGGGCCTGAGAATGGGCCTGGCCTGCAAAGCTATAAGGGAAGGTTTGGGGTAGATTATTTTAAGGGGTTTAGAATTTAGGATTTAAAGGCTTGTTGTTTTGATGCGGTACTTTTTGAAGCTTTGCATCTAGTGGCGGAAGAGCCCCAAATCCAGAGCCACAGAAAGCTTCATGTAATCCCAACCGTTAGCCCCCTGAAGCCCTGAACCCTAAACCTTAAACCCTAACCCTAAACCCCAGGTTTGCGGAGTAGGACAACAAATCCTTGAGGCCCTGTGGGACCTTTCCACCCAAACGCCCTAGGCCTTTGAATCCCGCTCCTGGAAAACCTTAACGGAATGCCAACACAGCAACTCTGCT
Organism: Symbiodinium pilosum; assembly: GCA_905231905.1. NCBI lineage: Eukaryota > Dinophyceae > Suessiales > Symbiodiniaceae > Symbiodinium > Symbiodinium pilosum. Next base: position 20,484 of record CAJNIZ010047976.1, on the reverse strand, counting down.
CAAAAGGCTTGTTCATTAACGCTTGCCCAAATGCAGAGGGTAACCCTCTCCAAACTAACAGTAGCCTCACAGGAGGGCCGGAAAAAGGGGTGGTGTCCCTCTTAAAACTTGGATTCTGCTATGTGAGCTATAGTCTAAATTCCTCAAAGGGGGGTTATATAAGGGAGTATATAGGGGACTACTATAGGGGCTACTAAGGGGGATACTAGGAGTTTAGACAGTGGCTCATGTGGAATTCCATCTGAGTTTGGAAGAGGGCGACCTTGCAGTGGAGTGCTCTTCTGCCTAGCAAAACTGCTCACATGGGGCTTCTTCAAAATCAGGGGCCCCTGAAGACCCTCGTGGTACACGGAGGCTACAAGAAGTTCCTGGGGCTCCACTTTAAGGGCTATGAAAGGCAACTCTTACATACAAGTGAGCAGCGACCTCACTGCTGGCATTTCATCTGTTTACAGTCAGGCCCTGGAAAACTATAGAATCGAACGGCAACCCTACACCCTAAACCCCAACCCTTTCATCATAAACCTTAAGCCCCAAACCCTAAGCCTCAGAGACTGACAAGCTCAGATTTTCTTGGTGCTTGCGCCGCTGTCCGTGGGCCTCAGTGCTTCTCAGCCGAATTAGGGGCTTAGGGTTCAGGGGAAACAGTTTAGAGGGCTGTGGGTTCAGCGCTTCCTGGACCCAAATGTATCTAGAATAATGGTCGATCTGTCTTCCTTTTGAACTGGGAGTTTGGGCCGTCAGTCTGCTTACATTTGGGATGCAGGTAAGGGTTAGGATGCAGTCAATGCTTGCTTTCCTTCCCTGATGCTCCAACTCTGACGAAATTCTGCTTCAGTCCGCTGCGTTCATACTACATGGCCCTACTTGAACCCAAAAAGTAGGTAACATAATAGCCCAAAACAATTAAATATAGCCCAAAAGGCCATTATTCTACATACTTTTGGGGTTCAGGTAAACCCTAAGCCCTTAGCCCTATGGACGCTTTGCCGAGTCTCCGCAGGAGCTGTGTCTGCATGTGGGGATTGTCCTAAATTACTGTTAATACGGGGTCCTATATTTAGGTTCCTATTATAATACGGGGCCCTATGTAGTTTCCCCCATTTTCGGAACAGTAATTTAGGGAAACTTCCATGTATCTTCCTGGCACTTGTTTGGCGTGTAGCTGAGACTAAGCCGAGACTTGCTCCATGAGGACAGGAGGGTTTAGGCCGTAGGGTTGAATCCCGAGAACACATGACCTGTCCTCAACATCCCAGCCTGTTGATTTGATAGCAGACTACTGGACAGGGGAGCCTTTATCTTGGGGGGTGATATAGAAAAAGGCAATAAGGGGTGACTGATTTTGAGCCTAAACCTCAAACCCTGTGAGCTTCACTCACAGGATTGGCTTCAACGGTTGGACACACCAAGCAAAACTCTAAACCGAAGATCTTCTGAGCGTAAAGCGCAAGCTACGCGGTTTAGGGTTCATGGCTTAGGGCTTTCAAACCCAGAGCCTGAACTCAAAGCCTGAGCCCTAAACCATAATCTAGATACCCCAAACTCGAAAAAACGGGTATAACCGCCATGCGGCTATCCCCTGGTAAAACCTGTATGTCCCATGTATGAGGGTGGTTCTAAAGGTCGTTGGAAGGGAGGGACGAAAATATTTTCTGTAGGGGAGATCCGAAGCCAAAAGGGAACCTACCTTATAGCCATTTTGGAGACACGTATTTTGAAATACTATGTGCAGTTGCCACGTTAGAGCCCACGATAAAAGCCCTATACGTCCCCTATATGCTCCTCAAGGGGCCCTAGCTTCTTTGAGGTCTACGCCTGGTATCACAGCCGAAAGCTGTGGATTCAACTTCTCGAAGGTCGGCTGCAGTGTTTGGTTTAGGATTTTGGAGGGGTCCTAAACCCTAAACCCTAAACCCTAAGTCCTAAACCCTAAACCCAAAGGGTTTGGGAGGGGCTCGGAAGTTGCTAAAGAAGTGTTCGCTGACTGCTGTTGAATAACATCACGCATGTTTCTGTATACTTGAACCCAATACAGTCTAAACGCACAAGCACAGACATCTTTGGGACTACCTCAACAACATTTAAAAAAGAAGTGCTTAGGAATTAGGGTTCTGGGGCTTGGGGGCTTAGAGGTCTAGCTAGGGTTGTTAGGGTTTTAGGGGTTGAGGGCTTGGGGGCCCAGGATTTTGAGGGTTTAGGGTTTCGGTTTTGAGACTGATATAGATTTCTGGGGCTTGTCAAAAAAATGTGGTTGTGCCTTCTTCTGGTGCCCTCATGACGGGGGCAGAATGACACTGACAAGTCTACATGTAAATAACGTGTAAATAAATGATTCTCTGTGTGTATTTATATATGTGTTATGCATATGCGCACGTGAATGTGCAATTTGGAGTTTGCTTTTATGTACAAACATAGTAACTCATCAAAAACAGGACTACCAGGAATGTTACGTAGGATTGTAGGTCTATTCGTTAGAACCCGAAATCCCAGCTTACCCCCCAGATGTTTTGGTTCTCACCTGGCTTTTAGAGTAATTAACATTGGCTGCTGAAGTGCAGAATGAAGCGTTGTTGCGGATCCTTTTTCCTTTTACGCTTCCCCTGCCATACTTCATAGCTTCGGATTGTTTTATTTTTCGGGTGTCCTTCGCAACCCTAAAGTCTCTATCCTAGTGCCTCCACCCTGCAATGTTGAATCCTCAGCCCTCAACCGCCTTTCGAGGCGATCCGCTGATTCAAAACCCTGGGTCGCTTACCCAGGACGCCGAGGCTCCGAGAAGTTGTCGCCAAAACTCAAGGGTTTAGGGTTTAGGGTTGTCTTGATATCTGTTTTGCGTCTGTACTTCTCGCCTTAGGGTATGAGTATAAGGGGCACTGTTACTGAGGGTGTCCTCCTGAACCCTAAAGCCCCCCAAAAGTGTCCTAATATCTGGTTGGTGTGTGGACTTCTGGACTTAGGGCATAGTTGAGGTCTTACCGGCTAGAACTACAACCTGTAGCCAGGGTTCCATGGCAGAAGCCCAGTAGCGAACAGGATGGGAAAATGAGGCAATGAGGATGCCTTGTCTCAAATAGTTTCCCCTAAAGGGTCCAAGTATACAACTATGGAGTATTTGGGATTTGGGTAATAGTGATTGTAGCCAGGTTTTGGGGAGTATATGATTATTGGCTTGTGCCTGTAGGCCTAGACTGGACTGGGAAGGGGTGGAGTTTGTGAAGGGGTTCTCCAGCTGAAAGGGGCAAGAGGGAACAACCGCCACCAGCAAGTGGATCCTGCACCAGAACCGGGATCCCTGGATCTCTTGGTTCACAGGGTCTTATTTCTTCCCAGTTTGGGGGCCTATGGCTCGAGTGCCTGAGGTTCCTGGTTGAGGCTTAGGCTGTAGGAGTAGGTGTACCTCATAAGATCCCACCACTTCCAACCCTAAACCCTAAACCCTAAACCCTAAACCCTAAACCCTAAACCCTAAATCAGGTTTAGTTCAGGGTTACGGCTTATTTGGGTGCTGAGGGTGATAGGGTTGCGGAAGTCCGGGATCCAGGTCAAGACTGTAGCTCAGGGAATGAATGAATGTGATGGAACCCTTAACCCTACACCCTTTATCCATTTGTGCAGTCTCTGGTGTCTCTGCAAATAGAGTCCTTGCGGTGGTGCGAAATACAAGAGGACGCCTATCTTGTCAAATGCCCGCGTTCCAGTTGCCGTAGTTATCAGAACGCAGATCGCCGAAAACTTCGTGTACTTGGAAGATTGTTGAAGGTCAGTCTTTGCAAGGTTGGCCAGGCACCAATCCCCCCCCATCCGATGAGCCCCAAACACAAGGTCCCTGTACTGAAAATCCTGAGCCCTAGCTTGTTCTGAAACCCGCTGCTTTCAAGCCATCCCATGCGGGGTTCCTTCAAAGTCCTAACCAAAAAGGGACCTACCTTAGGACCATTTTGGGGTATGTTGAACAACCACCATGTGAAAGAGAGAGAGTGGGAGGTTGCTGAGTGAGTCCTGCGCGGTACTCTCCAAAGTGGGCGCATGCGCGGAGATGGCGACATCAAAATCAGCTCAGGGTCCAAGTGTTCCAGGGGTTTAGGGGTTCAGGGTTTAGGGCCCAGTGCCCAGGGTTCACAAGGTTGGGCTTCGGGCTCAGGGTTGAGGTTTTAGGGAAGATGCTTGGGGCGCAGGATGCGGCTAGAAGTCTAAGGTCCTTAACACCGAACCCTCCCGGGGAGGGCGCCTAGGACTTGCAACGGCTTTGAGATCTAGATGGCAGAAGGTTTCTTCTAACAAGCCAGTGGTGGCTGGCTGTTTTGAGTTAGTATTGTGGATGGAACAAATTAAGCCGCGAACCAACCTCTGCGTGCTCTCAAAGTCAAAAAGGATGGAACAAATGAAATTCCCGTAAGTAGGGGAACCCCGATATGAACCCCCAAAATACTATAATCCTTATCATAGGAACGCCCAAAAGGGTACCCCCACCACTTTTGGGAAACGCCCAAATCCTGCAAGTTCACTCCCCAGGAATGACAGACGGGGATGTACGCAGGTTTTGTTGATAGGCATTTGGAGGCATCCTGCGGGCGTTTCGATTTTGGGACTTGGCTTCGCGGTATAAGGGCAGTTGCCAAACTCATGGCTCCAAAATCCTATTGGGACCGGAAGGGAAGCCCCTATACCCCAAACTCCTAAATCCTAGGCCCTAAACCTAAACCTCTAAATCCTAAGCCAAGGCAAATTGAAGTGGCTTGGTTTGAGGTTTCGTGCCTGCGGTCCATGTGTTTCTGGTGGGCTGCGGGCTGCGATAGGGAAGATAGCTCTTCTGTTAGGCAAAACTTGGATGATTCCCAGCGTCAAGATTATCTTGAAGTTATACTACTATTACTATTATGACTATTACTACTAGCACTACTATTTCTACTATTACTACTTTTTCTACGATTACTACTATTACTGCTATTACTACTATTACTCTTAAAGATGCGAAGACTTGCACTGCAGCGGAAGCAAGAGCTCCTGACTCTGTTTTTTAGGCTTTCCAGAGACGCGCCATGTTCAAGAAGCACAGCGGCCCACAACGTAGTCCTAGGCAAAGACCATAGCTCCGCCTAAGTAGAAAGAATATGGGTTATGTGGGGATCCTATTATGATATTGGGCAGTTCCAGATTCTTTACCCTAAGCCCCAAACCAGGGTGAATATGCCATTATGCGCTGCCAAGGGAACACCCTTCACTTGGAGCTCCGTGCCACCCAAGGCCCCCCAAACCCTCTGAGATTACCTGCGCCACCCAAGAATTCAAGGTTCAGGGTTTAGACCACCCATAGGCTCCAAGAATAGCACTTATGTCCTTCAGGGCTACCTTGCCCCAACAGAGTTGCTGTTTAGGGTTTAGGGGTTTAGGGTTTAGTTGCTGCCATGGTCTTGGAGATTGAGAAGGCTACGCAGCTACAGGATGACATCATCCAGGCATGAGCTTTGGGGTTTGGGGTTGACGGTTTCGGGGTGTGGGGTTGAGGGTTTAAGCTTCCGTGCGCTCGGGTCTTCAAGTGTGGAGGCGGAGGGTTTCGAGTGATGGGTGGCAGGCTTGGTAGATTTCCGGCTTCAGGGTTCAGGCTTCAGTCTTCCGAGTTCTGGACAAGGGTACTTTGGGGGGAGACGCAGGGTTCCAGGGTGAGGGGCCGCGGAAACGAAAACCAAAACCCTACTGCCGCGGAGAGGAGTTTTAGGTTGAGGGTCCTTGTGCGCACGGCTGCCCGATGAAGCCTAGCATTCGACGTAGTTTTTGCACTATTCCAGGTACCAAGGGCAGCAGGTCATTAAAGACTAGCTCCACCACCTGAGGCCCTAAAACTCTAAACCCCAAAGTGCTCAACTCTATTACTATGCAAAAGTCACAAGATGTCAGCACCTAAACTCCTTGAACCCAGGCCCGCACCCTTACACCGCAAATCCAAACCAATACCGTAACCCTACGCCCAAATGCCATACTCTTACAGCAACACCAACTCCAAAGCGCTTGCTGCCAAACCGTATATTATAGTTTGTTATGGTATATTATAGTACATAATAGTATAGTATAGTATATTATAGTATGTTATAGAATATTATAGTATATTATGGGATATTAGACATCGAAGAACATCTCCGCCCTGAGGCCTACGCAGAGAAGTCCACCTTTGCGCGCCTTCAAGTTCTCGCCAAGGAGATGAAGGCCCGGTGTCGCCAGAGCTATAGTCTATAAACTCCTTTGATGGGGTTATCTAGGGGATTATATAGGGGACTATTATGGTTATAGGGGTTACTAAGGGGGATACTAGGAGTTTAGACTCTAGCTCACCTGAGCTTGGGCCAGTATTGTTGGGTCCCTGTTGGAAATATTTTCGCTGTGCTAAAGCCCAGGAGGAAATATGAGATGATATAGATTCCTGTCCCTTCAGTTAGTGTTTGTTGAGTGGGAGGGGGGGTGCGCTCTGGTAGGTTGAGGCTTAACTTGTAGTGGTCCTGGTTCTGGCTTTGGGGTTTAGGGTTAGGGGATACATGAGGGAAAGTCAGTTTGCAAAGGTGGTCTGTAGGTGTTAGCAGAATACTAGCTACATTGTTCCCGACTACAAGTAGTAGCAGTCATAATGATAAGAGAAATGCTTCTTGCGGCCTCAACCAGTCAGCGTGTCATGGTCATGCATAGCACGGTATCAGGAGGTAAAAGCAGCACGTAGCAGAACAGTCTGAGCAACAGGAACAGCTGTGGCGGCAGCGTGGGCAACGGAACGTTAACAAACGCAATTTCCAGAAGAAGATGCAAAGCAGGAACACATAAAGCAGCCATGCTCTTGATGGATAAAACCCTGCATCACCCTATATGCCATTCAGGAATTATGGCTACTATAGTAGTTACACATAGAAATATATCCAAAAATATACATATATATATACACATGCATATATTTTTCCTCACATCATCCGTAGTAGTTTTTATGATAGGAGACAAGCCACACCTAAACCCTAAACCCTAAATTTCTGCAGCCAGGGCACCGGGCCCTCGGCCCTGGTTGCAGCAGAGCAGCGAGAGCAGCTCCTGTTGGAGCTGCAGAAGCCGCTGGTGGCAAGGTGGGGTTGGAGAGTGAGGGTTTAGAGGGTTTAGGGTTTGGGGTTTAGGGTATAGGGGTTTAGGGTTTAGGGGGTTTAGGGGTTAGGGTATAGGGTTTAGGGGGTTTAGGGTTTAGGGTTTAGGGGTTTAGGGTATAGGGTTTAGGGTATAGGGTTTAGGGGGTTTATAGGGTATAGGGTTTAGGGGGTTTAGGGGGTTTAGGGTATAGGGTTTAGGGTATAGGGTTTAGGGTGTAGGGTTTAGGGTGTAGGGTTAAGGGTTTAGGGTTCAGCATCTC
>CAJNIZ010047976.1:257-12542 GCA_905231905.1 Symbiodinium pilosum | reverse complement strand
GGTAAGAGAGGTGTAGGGTTTAGGGTATAGGGTTTAGGGTCTAGGGTTTAGGGTTTACTGGGGGCCCCAGTAGTACCCTTTCTCCCTTTTCATGTTGGGATCTCCTGATTAAAGCTGGATATTGGGAAAAGGGCACCTTTATGATTAAGGGGTTACTTGGGAACCTAGACAAGGGAATGCATAATATGGGAATTATTTAGGGGTAATATTCCCGTATTCCCTAGCAAGGACCAAGAAGTTAAAGTGTAGCGGAGCGCAAGGTTTGAGCGTGCTTGGTGCCCCACACTCCTGCAGAGTCCCTAGACCCTAAACCGCGTGGCTTTGGTTGTAGTTGTGGGGAGTGTAGGTCACAGGGGTCATGAGTTGTTAAAGCTTATGAGGTTAGGACATTCAGTTAGGGATCGCTAGGGCTTAGGTTTAGGGTTTAGGGTGACTACTTACAATAAGGGGGAAAATACGCGGGTGGTAAAGGAAGCCGTGAGTGGTTTCGGTGCCGTGAAATGCTGCTGCCAGAGGTCAACTGGCAGGGAGACCATCCCCAAAATCTAAGAGCTGTGGCTGCAAGGGTTTAGACGCGTCAGGGTTTCGGGTTTTGTCTTGAGTCTACCAGGGATGTAGAGTTTAAGGGCTTCGGGTTTCAAGGGGGCTTAGTTTCCGGCATGCACCCCACCCCAAGAGGTACAACCCCACGTATGCCGATCATGCAAAGGGATTTTCAAAGAAGGCCCAATCTAAGCATTTTCCACGCAGGGGCTTCCCTTCCATACCCGAAATGCTGTGATCGAAATGGACGTTTAAAGGGGCTTGAAGTAGAAGAACTCTCCTATGCCAGGCTCCTGGCCTTAAAAAAATCCCTCAAGAAGCCTTTACCCTGAACCCCAACAGCATGCCAGGTACGGATATGAGGAGTCCGCCAAGGGTGTGTGCGATGCCATGTTCGATTTTAGCCAGATTGATGACAACAATGCGTCTCGGCTTGGACTTCGTCATAAGCCTGCCGACTCATCCCACGAATCTCAACAAGTTGGAGCATGTGAACTGGACAATGGTTGACTCACGTTGACTCCATTTCCACTCTTTCGTACCGCTTTTGGTAGGGGTCCAAGATTTCGCCAACGGGTGCAGCCCTAAGTATCACCAGCACGTCCCGAACACCCAAAAGAATAGCCTTTGTTTTCATTTTGTTTGAGGTAAAGGCCACAGTACTGGGGGCACTTGGGAGGTCTAGGCAAGGCGGTGGCTGTTATCCTGGGCGCACGAGAGCATCCATCTCGATGCTGAAGCAGTCACCCCATTATTATCCCACACGCCCTGAACAAACCCAACGTTGCTGCTGCATGGTTATTAAGTACTACTATGCGCAAATTGGGACGTTTATGGTTACCTTTTCGCATTTAGGGTTCCCTGAAATAAGGGCGACCATTGTGTGGGGGTCCTTACAGTAATATTTTGGGGTCTATATCGGGGTCCCTCTATTTCTATTTTCGGAAGCTACCATAAACTTACCCCAAGCCATAAAACCAGTATACCCTTGCGTTGTAGACTTGTAGACTTCAAAGCCCGAAGCAAGTCTTAAGGCCAATACCGAACCTTAGGGCTTGCACCTGAAACGTCTAGGGTTTAGGGCCTTGTAGGGTTTAGGGTTTAGGTTTAGGGTTTAGGCTTTAGGATGTAGGGTTGAGGGTTCCAAGACAGGTCATGAAGCGGCACAACCACATGGAGCGATTGCTGGCTCACGACCAGGCTTGAGAATTCTAGCATGGTCATGCTTTAGGGTGTTTAGGGTTTAGGGTAACTGCGGGCCCTCGATTGGGCGTATTGGGCTTAAAGGGTGTTATAGTCGAGGGTGTACATCACGTATATGAGGGCCCCGGGAAAAAGGGCCCAACCACATAGTTCAAATCTGAGATTCAGGGGCTTCAGAAGTTTGTGGTTTTGGTGGCTTTATGTAGCTTGCAGGATTAAAGGTCTTGCCGCAGGGCTGTTACATGGTTGATGAGGGATTGCATCTCTACACCTTAAACCCTATACCTTGAACCATTGTATCTCAGAGGATCTCGGAGGCAAGAAGCTGTGGCCAATCAGAATCAGCAGAATGCATGCGCACCTGCCTGCCCCAAAGGTTACCACTAAGGAAGCTTCTCGGACAAGACGCTGACATGACGGCTACTTGTCAGTTGGATACACATAACACAGTCGAACGAGCCATAACACCTAAATTGTAAGCTGCAACCTCAATTACCTACAGTTTAGTAGTACTTCCCCCTTAATTAGTAGGTAGAACCCATAAAACTGCATGGAATTGGGGTTACAGGAATAACCTAACCCCAAACATTGTATCGGAATACCCTTGATCCTAAGACGGCGTGACGGACTTGCTCGCTCTTCCTTCGCAAATGTTAAAACTATGGGCCCCTAGTATGGGCCCTTAACTCTGGGATCCTTATATGGCAACGTACTATATACCTTATATGTACCCTTAAGGGTCCCCATGCAACACCTAAGGGCCCATACTAGGGCCCATACTAGGGCCCATACTTCTAACCCTAGACGCTCGCTTGACGCTGTTGCGACGCAGGACCTCGACTGGTACAATGCAGTGACATTCCAGCAGGCCTTTGCAAGAGAGTGTCAGCGCACAACTAGTACCACTATTAGAGGGTTTAGGGTTCAGGCTTCAGGGTTTAGGGTTTGAGGAAACCAGGGGTCCTTTTTTGGGTGTTCGCATTTAAGATTATTATGGAGTTTTGCGGTCTCTACTGGGTTTGCCTATCTATTGAAACTACCATTTATGTCGGGTTCCGGTGTAGCTTAGGGATATGTTGCGAATGGGTGGTTCAGCCGCGTGACAACCTCAATAAGCCCCTCCTCCCCATTCCCAACGAAGCATGAGTAAGTTTAGTAGTGGACATGGGCCCCACCATGATATCATCACATGTTCCCAGGGGCTCTGTTGCATCCTTTACGAACTTCTTTCCAGCTGTGTGGTAGGGGTTGTTCAACAGACCCCGCCTTGGCCTATAAAGGGCTTCATGTGCGGGTGTGCCTAGCACATGCATCCCATTGTTGTGGAGGGTCTACTAAATCCTAAACCCTAAATCCTAGATCGTGAAGAAGTCCCCCCCGTACTGCCAGATGTCATGAGCCCCCTAAACCCTAAGCCCTAAATAGTAGTTTTCAGCTTCTTTGCCATTCTGCCAATAAAATCCCTATATGGCCACTATATTTTCTGACCGTTTTATTATACAGGGATACCCGCTTATTATATAACCCCCATCGACTTTATGCACCTTCCTTGGCCAGATGATTCGCAATGCTGGCACCCATCGCCCAGCGCCCCGGAACAGTTTCCCCCTCATTGCTCGGGAGGCCGGTGAAGCTCACTTGTGGGATAGCTTAGGGTTGAGGGTGTAGGGTATGCGGGATAGCATTACCGCTGGGTGCACGCCTTAGCGCGTGAACCTCCAAACCTTCCACACAAAAGAGGCTAGGACAAAGTCCCTGTTGGTCAGTTTTGTCGCATCTACGCCCACAGGGTTGGTCCCAAGCTCTGGATGCAAAGCCCGGTCAACTTCATACGCAACACGCAGAACCTAGCACCAGGGCACAGATCCGCCAAAGACGCAACACCTGAGTCGTATTTTATTTGGGGATATTATGGTACCCATTATAGAGTAAGATTATATCCTCCTTTTGGGGTATAGTATTTTATATAAGTAATAAGGAATATAATCTTACTGGGTTAACCACCAAAAAAACGCTACCCACCTGCTGTGAATGCCTAGCTGACCTTATGTAGCAACTTCAAGGCGCTCGCACACACCCACGTGTTCCCGTAAACCCTGAACCCTATACCTTGAGCTTATATCCCTACTTATGATCCCCCTAAAAGGGCTTATAGGGGTTACCCCAATTATAAGTAGGGTTATTATCCCAGCTATAAGTAGTTACTAAGTCCCATGGGCCTCCAAGTAGGGTTTGGGTGAGATGTGAACAGCTCCGTGACAAGCCACCCGCGATTCTTTTGACAACTGGTTGCAGCACACCGGCTTGGCTTAAAGTGTGCAGCACTAACGCAGTGTGCCGCTGGTGCTCTTTTGGCACCAAAGAAGCACCTGTTGTCTCTGAAACTTAGGCGGAGATCTGTTTAGCCGTAGGCATGTTTTTGTTGCAAGCCACCTTTCGACAAGCCCATATCTCTGATCCCCCCTCTGTTGGCTTCAAGGCAAGGTAGGGAAGGGCCTTGAACAGTATGTTATGTTGCAACAGGGTCATAGTTCAGAGCCTGCTTGACGGACTACATCACGAACGTCTCTGCTCCGGAATCTTACTAGGTCCTAAGCCTGTTCGCAAGCTCGAGCCACCAAGCAAGCCCTGTCACTGTAGTCTTCCTTGAACTCATTTTCAATTTCTGTTAGAGTATAACCCTAAGGAATAATTGGCCATGATAATTCTGAAGTAGGTCCAGGGGCTAGAGCTCAATTTGAAATAGAAGAGACACCTTTCAAGACAAGCTCGGAGGACTACGTGCCCTCCTTTGAAGGGCGGCTCATGCCAGTTCCTTGGACAAAATTGGATATGAGGCTCTCCAAGCACGGGGGAACCAACAGGCCCCCCAATAACGATATTCCATATTACAGGAGTACCCGCAAAACCTTGAGACCGTATTGAACTACAACTACACCTTAAATCCAAAGCCAGTTAAGCCTCAATCAAAGTTTAGCATCTGCCAAGACAGCAATCCCTAAACCCTAGAACTGTTATCTCCTCACAACCCTTGTGCAAATATAGCATACCATAACCCAATAGCCTCGGTTTTCTCTTTCGGCCTTGGCATTCGATCCTGCAACTGAGGTTCCCCGGAAGGACATGCTCGACCCCAGGCAGACGGAGGAGAGATTTCAAGCAGATTAATTCGGGGATTTCCCATTAGAATCAGGGTCCGTAGAACCCCTTCAGGAAATGATATTGGGACCCAGGGTTTAGGGCTTGTCAGAACGGGTAGCCTGGGGTTCCCAGGGATTTCTCTAGGATTATACGAGTCTTTTCGGGACTATGTTCCTAGAAATGGCAACTTATTGGAATCGTGCAGCCTGTTGGCGACTTAGGGTTTGAGGTTAAGTGCTTCGGGTTTGGGTTCCTCACTGTACTGTTTCTTCAACATGTAAATTCAGGCATTTCGATGTTGCTCTTGGCTTTGGGTTTGTGATGGCTTGGGGTTTCCTCTAGACCTGAGTTCCCCCCCGTGAAAGAATGGGATAGTTTGCATTTTTGAGATTTTTCTGGATTGTGGCACCTTTTTGGGGCTGGTCCCTGTTGGACTACCTGACCTGAAGATCACGAACCCTGTGTACTTCTCCTCGTAATCTCCATACCCGCTAAAGACCCTAGTCGAGAAACACCCATGACTATGTTCGGGTCTTTACGCTGCGTTTGGTGGAGTTTCGCCTCGCAGGCTCGCAATTTTTTCAGAGATGTAAACTGTCTCTTTCCCTCACTCCTGATCCAATGTGCTTGTGTACGAGCTTCGCAAAGGTCGGCTGTCATGTGGCAACTCCCCCCGCAAGGAAACAGTTCAGTCAAACCAGTAAGCCCAAAGTGCTCTGGCTGGTCCTGCCTACAAGCCCAGGTAGATTGAGCGCCGTAGTCGCAGTATACAGTATTCTGGGTTTTTGATCATGTCTTCCAAGATGTTCAACACGGATACCCAAACCCTGAACCCTAAACCCTAAGCGGCCCATGAAAGACCGCATCTATCCTTTACAGTTCTGCGAGGACCTTCAGGGCAATGAATGTACCGATGACATAATCCAAACGGACCCCTCCCGATCATAGTACCGATATATATATATATGTATATATGGCAGAAGAGTTATTATGGGGTGGGTGGGTGGGTGGGTGGGTGGGCTTATAGTCTATGATTAGGGAAGGGGATTCGAAGGGAGCCGATGTTCTAAGTGTTTTGTCCTTTGTACAAAAGCAGTGCCTACTGATGGCAAAGCTGTCCTCGCTTTCATGTTTGTGTGAAAAGGTTTTGCCCTTCACTGCCTAATCCTGACCTCACAAGGCATTCCAGAAGCCCTAAACCTTAAGCTCCAAAAGGCAATCCCGCACCAAACTCAGCGGCCCCAAACAGGCCTCGAACACTCATCAAGCGGAAGTAGGGCTAAGAGGAGCTGGTCAGCGCTTGCAAGCGCGGGGACGATGCGAAAGCTGCAGTATTGCTTGGCAAGGCACGTGCTCAGTGATTAGCCTTGCCTCGGGCTAGCTGGGAATGAGGGAATGGGACAATTGGAACTACTAACTAGTCTAGAACTGCACTGGGTATTGTGGGACTGTTGTAGAAATCCATGTCCCTGCCGCCTGCCTACCATGATGCGCTGGTTGCAGGGGAGCCGCTGGTCCCCAAGTTGGGCAATACAAGATGACAAGTATCTTTCCCGGGGATATAGTCACCCTTAAGTAGATAGAAGAATATGGCCTTGGGTAGAAACAAAAAGATCCCCATATACCCCATATTCTATCCACTCAAGGAGGACTCTACCCTAAACCCTGAACCCTAAGTAGTAGGGTACATTTTCTTTTCCATGCTCCCAATATATAACCCCATGTTTTATCTACTTAAGGGGGAGGACTATACCCTGGTCATCCTCGTCCCTGTGGACAGTAATGTCCTAAAGTTCCTAACCTCATAGTGTAGGGGGTTATATATGTTTTTTTTTCTAGAGCTTACATAAGGGCTATATAGGGGTTATATCGGCTTAGTATAGAGGTAGAGTATATGGGCTTATATAGGGATAATGGAAAAGAAAACGGAAACGAGCATTCAGGGTTTAGGGTTTTACGTTTTAGGGTTTGAGGATTTAGGGTTTAGGGTTTAGACCACCCAAAAGCACTGACCGTTCACTAACCAGATGCGGAGACTTAGAGCGTGCCAGAATTTTGCAGTTCAGACAACAGCCTTGTCTAAGGGTTTAGGGTTTAGGGGTTTAGGGGGTTAGGGTTTAACGTTTAGGGATATACGCTACGCGATACTGGGATCTCTGCCATGTTTCTCGGTACATACCTTCAGTCAGGCAGAGGACATCACAAAGGAGGTTCATCAGTGACTCAGGGGCTGGTAGAGTTGGTAAAGTTTGCTTCAGATCTTTGAATCTTCAGCCTTTGACTGTTCTGAGGCCACAGACCTCCTCCAATCCGGCTTGCTTGGTTGAGGGTTTAGGGCTTAGAAGAGGTTTAGGGTTCTAGGGTTTAGGGTTTATAAAAGCTTTAGGGCTTAGGGTTTGTAATGGGTTTTGGGTTTAGGCGCTTAGGGTCTGAGGTTTATGCAGGGCTAAGGGTGGGTCTGTACAGGGACTGCTACGCGAATGCACCCCTGCGTTCCAGAAAGCTCATCTTGCCATCAATCGCTTCACATCTCTGAGTTCTCCTTTGCCCTAAACCCTAAACCCAAATGGGCTTCGTCGGGCCATAAAAATCACCACCGGGCCCAGTGAGGCCCGGTGGATTTTTGAGTTCTAGACCGAAAAATCCCGGCATGATGTTTTGTCCTCAGCCATTTTGGCATTCAGCGTAGAGGTTAGAGAAACATCCCCTGGAGAGCGCCGGAGGGGCGCATCCCGGGGGGAATTTTAGTGCCGACATGGAGCTGCAGCTTGCATGGTGAAGTTTGCGGTTTAGGCGTTTAGGATTTGGGGTTTAAGGTTTCATGGTAAAAGGTTGAGATCAAGGGTCAGGGTTTGGCGCTTCAGGCTTTGAATTAATTGCTGTGTCATGGTTTCACAGCCCGGACATTGCCTCGTTTTGAGGAACCTAATTGTTGCAAGACCTCTGCTGAGCTTGGGCAAACAGTGAAGGATTTGATTTAGGGTCTAGGTTGTGGGGCCAAGGATTCTGGGTGACGAGTTTGTTTAATTTAGCTTCGAAAGTCTTCGATCTGTCCAAAGCTCTGCATTCATTACCTGGTCCCTTCTTAAGGGTCCCCTGAATACGTATTCTAATATATTGGGATCTATATTGGGGGTCCTCCTGCGTATGTCCCTAAATCCTAAAACATAAACCCTACACCCTAAACCCCTAAACCCTAAACCCCTAAACCCTAAACCCTAAGCCCTTAACCCCTAAACCCTAAAGCCCTCAACTCTAAGCCACTAAACCCAAATCTCAGGCACATGCCTGGCCAAGCTGCATCCATCCAGGTGCCTTGGATCGCGCAAGCTTCGTAGAGGTTTGAGGATGCCGGGTTGGGTTTAGGGTTTAAAGTTTAGGGTTTAGGGTTTTAGGGTTTAGGGTTTTTCGGTTTACGGATCTAGGGTTAGCATGGAATGGAAAGGAAAAAGAAAGCCTCGTTGTTGCGGACTACAGTATATAAGGATCCATTCCTTCTTTTTTTGCGAACCAGAGGTAAGTTGAGCAGGTCATGCAGGATCTACCCTATCAGTTCAGTACTGCCCCCCTCAGTAACAGTAATTATAATAGGGTTATATATAGCCCTTAATAGGACCCCTAATATAGACTGTTACTGGGTGGGGGCAGTACCCAACCTATCAGGTGCTTCGCTCAAGCCGTTCCAGCACCACACTGGTCCAAACTGGACCCGCCTCAATGTTGGTGGCACCTTCCTCCATGTCCTACGCTCCCCTGGGAGGCCACCGTTTATGGGGCCTAGGGTTAGGGTTGAAGGTTCCGGGTCAATTTAGGGTTCCGGAGGATTTAGACTTTAGATCGTTGGTATATCTGGCAGGCTGGTGGGGTAGATCTGGGTCATAGCAGAGAAGACTCTGTGAGTGCAGCGGTTCGAAAGCTTTCAGTTTTTCCAGCGTTTACCAATTTCCCAAAGTGGGAGGCCGCAATTGAGGGTTCAGGATTTGGGGTCTGCTCTATAGAGCTGTCCATGTCCTCTGCGCCCTTGGAAGGTTGCTTTCCGAGTTCGAATGCGTTGAATGGCGGATATAGAGTTATGTAGGATACGTATGGGTACATGTAGGGTTTACCCAGGGTCTATAATATAGATTTTCATAGAGTCAAGGTATGCTACTGCACCTCTAAGGAACGGCTGAGAGGTACCATTTTTGTGAAGACAATTCATCAGGTGCCTCTCTCGATGCCCTAGCCTTTTTTGGGAGGCTGTTAGGGCACATCTGAGGCATAGGATACAGTATTGTGATAATGTCAGGTTTGAGTACATGAATCCATGGTTCCGTACCATGTCCTATGCTCCTCTTGAAGGGTTTTCGGACAAACCTCAGGCATGGGCCTCCCCAGAGGGGGCGCAACAAGCTTCCAAAATTCGCGAGCGGTCTAGAAGCAGTTTCACGCTGGTTCATGTGAGGGTAGAGCTCGGGAGTTGTTTTGTGGAAGGGCTCAAGGGTTCACAGGCGTTTTACTTTCGGAGCCGTGCGACCCGATAACCCCCTAAACCAAACCCTGAAACCCGAAACCCAGGGCCCCCTTTTGGTGAATAAATCCACACCAGTGCAGGCGGTGACGCTGCTGCTGGACCTTTGGTGCCTGGGCAAGCAAGCACTGTCCAGCTTTCATGCGATCAGGGAATTCTGGGTTTCCCTCCACACATATGGGCCACTGGCTTCTCTTCAAATGAGAGGGTTTTGGTAACTCCAACCCCTGAAACAGGGACCCGATTTTTTCACATGATAGTTCTAGGGTCATTTGTATACGCGTCGGCGTAACCAAAATCCCCGTATACAAAAGACCAAAAGCATAAATTCTCACAAATGGTATTCCTTAACTTAAAACTTTAATCCCTAGACCTGAAATGCTAGACCATTTACCTATATTTCCCGAAATAGGGGGACCCTAATATAGATCCCAATTCATTATGGTCCTTATTACTGGGACCCCAAGAAGGTACCCCTAGCTTGGGAAACCCCAAACCCTAATCCCTAAACCCTAAACCCTAAACTGTAACCCCTAAACCCTAAACCCTAAACTCTAATCCCTAAACCCTAAACCCTAATCCCTAAACCCTAAACCCACAACTGCAACCCCTAAACCCTAAACGCTAAATCCCTACATGCGCAAGCTGCAGGTGCGCCGCGGGCAGGCGGTCTCTGTGACGGCGGCACGGCGTCATGTTTCGGGATTTAGGGACGAGTCTAGGGCTTAGGGTTTAGGGTTTAGGGTTTATAGGGTTTAGGGTCTAGGGTTTAGGGTCTATATAGGGTTTAGGGTTTAGGGTCTAGGGTTTAGGGTCTATAGGGTTTAGGGTCTAGGGTCGAGGGTGT
This sequence comes from Symbiodinium pilosum, assembly GCA_905231905.1. NCBI lineage: Eukaryota > Dinophyceae > Suessiales > Symbiodiniaceae > Symbiodinium > Symbiodinium pilosum. The sequence continues at coordinate 2,298 of CAJNIZ010047976.1, read as the reverse complement.
TTAGGGTTTCGGGTCTATAGGGTCTAGGGCTTAGGGTTTAGGATCTAGGGTTGGAAGGAGGGCCATGCAAAAGTCGTTGGACCGTTTTCAAGGTCTTAGGGTGCAGGGCTTGGAATTTCGGATAGGGTTCAGAAGGTCAGGATTTGCAATTCAAAGTCATGGCCCTTCATTATTTCCAATTGCTCGAGTAAGTGAAACTTCTTCCTCGTCCGACTTGCCTCTCAAAATGCCAAGCCTGATCCTCAAGTCCCTAGCTTGCAAGCTAGGGTTTAGGGTTTAGGGATACCTGAAACCCAAACCCAAAAATCCTTAATCCTACACCCCCAACTTCAAAACCCTAAGCTTTAACCCAGAACTAAGCCTTAACCTAGAACCCCCAAACCTCAAAGACCCAACCCCCTCGCCATCAAAAATCCTAAAACCCCAAATGCTTAAGACCCCCCCAAGCCTTACTTCCAAACCCCAGAGGCCCTGAACCCCAAAACTCTAAATGGACTAAACCCTAAACCCTAAACCCTACACCCTACCTACTAACCCTCATCTCTGAGGTCCCTAAAGGTTCCGGTTTAGGGTTCAGGGTTTAGGGTTTAGGGATCCCCTCCATGTAGAGACACCAAACCTGCTCAGGTGAAGAAGTCCGTTCCTGCGGCCCTGGCCTCCGGAGGATCCAGCCCCATCCGCAGGGTCACTTTGCCCAAAGGTTCGAGGGTTGTACTTGGGGGTACCTTTTTGGGGGAAAAGGACTATAGTATTTTACGTGGGGGTTTCCCAAAATTAGGGGTACCTTTTTTGGGGGGCCCCAAAAATGAGGACTATGGTATTTTACTTGGGGGTTTCCCAAAATTAGGGGTACCTTTTTTTGGGGGGGGCCCCTGTAATAAGGATTATAGTATTTGGGTGTCTATATTGGGGCCCTCCTATATGCGGAAACTACCACTTAGGCACAAAAAGAGAAAACAACATCTTAGGGTTTAGGGCTTAGAGTTTAGGGGTTGATGGGATATTCCCATCTTCTGGGGGCTGGTGACAAGGGCTTTAGATGGCAAAGCTCTAGCTTTTTGCTTGCTTGTCGGTTAGGGTGTAAGGTTTGGGGGGTTTAGGGTTGAGAGTATTCAATTGGGTCACAGGAAACAGTCCTTGGAGAGCCGACCCCATGCGTGTGCAGGCCAAGTATGAATGGGCTTTTTGCAGTGAAAGCCCTTCGACTCACGGCCTTCAATTATCTGCGACTTCCAAACCATAATCCCCAAGCCTAAATCCCTAAAACCTACACCCTCAACACCACGCCTTGAGCCGGAAGTTTTAAAACCTGCTTGAACCTTCGAACCGTACCGTTCAACCCAAACCCTAGATCTCACACAGAAGCCCCTCGGGCTAATCATCCCCGAGAAATCTCGAGAATTATACCTTGATACCCGGGCACCTTGTAGCGGGTGCCTCCAACCCTAGATCCCTCAACTTGGATCGTCCTCAGAGCCTCCGGTCCCAATCCTGTCAACTGCAGATCTGAAGCCTCTAGACCTTAAAGCCCTCAGTGCCAAAAAGCTACAGCTCCCGAAAATCAAGTAAACATGTCATATCCCAATCCCCAAACCCCTAAAGCGTCCCTATAATATCCCCGATGAATACCCAGCAAGAAGGTAGTTTACATGTTCTTCTTCATTCCTTCTTTTCTTTAACCCTAAACTCTCAACATAACCCTGTATGATCCCCAGAATGCGCTATAAGCCAAGAGCCTTCGTGACCGCTACAACTCCTTCAACGGGACCCCCCAAATCCTAAACCCTAAACGCCCAAACCCCAAAACCCAAAACTCAACATCCTAAATCCTAAGCCTCAAACCCCAACCCCCGGTATTCTTTGGATCTCAGGCCACGGCCGCCCCAGCGCCCGGCTTAGCTTCGGTCCAAGCCGCTGCTGCCGCGGACGCCGCCTCGGGCGCGAGGGTGGTGAAGCAGACTGCAGCTCGGGCTTAGGGTTTCGTTAGGGGGTTGAGGTTTAGGGTTTAGGGAGGGATTAGGGTTAAGGTATTAGGGTTTAG
>CAJNIZ010047975.1:0-23097 GCA_905231905.1 Symbiodinium pilosum | reverse complement strand
ATGAAAGTGTAGTACTCCAATATTGGGTCAAACTGAAAGGAGTGCCAAACCCACCTTCTTCTGCGTAGTCCACGTCCCAATGGGTGAGTCCTGAGCGCAGCCGGGACTGCCGTTCAGGGAGCAGACACCAAGCTAGAGTTTAGGGTTTACCAAACTCTAAACCCTTAAACCTGAACCCTAAACCCTAAATCCTTAACCCTAAACCCTTAACCCTGAACCCTAAACCCTTCACCCTAAACCCTTATTTAGGACGTCTTTGAGGTTCATGAGGTTTAGGGTCCTTCGGGCCGAGTACAGTATCTAAGGTTGACAGTCTGTAGGCCCTTACCCAAACGGTCCAAGTACCCAATAGTTAGATACTTAGGCTTAGGATTTAGGGTGCCCTAATGTCCATGTACCCAATAATTGGATACTTAGGGTTTGGGGTAATAGTAATTAGAGTTCATGTTTTGGGTAAGTATATGATTATTAGGCACCTTTGCCAGGTAGGTTCACGGCCCCTTTACACATGTAAAGGGCATGCACTAGGTATATGACCTATAGTCTAAACTCCTAGTATCCCCCTTAATAAGCCCTGTAGTAGGAACCCTACACAGTCCGCTATATAACCCCTGTAAGGAGTTTAGACGACAGCTCAAATATAGGGATCCCAGGATGAACGGTCCATACCAGGGGCCGAAATTCCAACCTTCGAATCCTGGGCAACGAGGAAATGTTCTACCACTTACTCCGGTATCAGGACAGTATATCTGGGGTTTAGGGCTTAGGGTTTGGGATTTAGGGTTTTGGATTTAGGGTTTAGTAGAATAATCCAAGGATCATAGAAAGACTGCTCGATATCGACAGGTTCTCTCTAACCTTGTTCAAGAAGACAATACTACGAAGAAGGGTGGCATTTCCTTCTTGATACCCTAGCACAGAAATAACCCTGAAGTCTATACACACTGGGAAAGACCTCACCTACAACGTTATCCTGAGCATTTTTGCTGACTGAGTCTGATCTCTATGTATGTATATGCAACTATTTGTATACACCTAGCAGTCACATATGACTCAAGTGACGGCAACTAGAACATTTGGGCATTGTTGTAAGGTGGAGGGAACATCCAATATACACTACGCATGCGGCGCATAGTGGCCCGAAAGGTTTAGGGTTTAGGTTTTCAACCGCACAACGAGCCCTATGAAGACTGCAGCCCATTTGAGCCCAGCCATGCGAGCGTGGGTGTGGTTTAGGGTTCAGGGACAGCTGACGCGCGGCTTTCTTGCGAAAGGACCTGCAGCTAGGACGTCCTTTCCTGCAGCAGCTCTGACGTAATTCCAGCTTCCAGTTTCCAGCCAGTCAATGACTGCAAACGCTCTGCTGAGGCCCACACGCAGTATTCCGGATCATCCCTTAGTGGGTGTGGGTGGAGGACTTTAGGGTTTAGGGTTTAGGAGTGCACTGCTGGTGCTTGAAAGCGGGGGGGGGGGCGGGGACATGACATAGTGGCCATTCTTGCGGATGAGGAACCAGCCTCCCTAAAGCACCAGCTATGTGATCAGTGTCGATTTTTTGTGGTTGGGCGAAGGAGATTACATACCACATGTCAAGACGTTACACTCAAAGGGAGGATACGATCAGGGGGGGGGGCTGTGACAAGCTGCTCCGCAGGGCCCGCTGCTTCAACACATCAAAAAACGTCTAGAGCCTCAACCGCCAACACGACAACTCGATGCTCTTCTCCTTACTAAGCTTACCCGTTGAAAAATGGGTGGTTGTCAAAACTATGGCCCCTTCTTGGGTACGCTAAATATTCGTTGCCGTATCATAATAGGGATCCAAAAAGGGGCCATAATTTTGACAACCACCCAACTGGAATCGCAGCTCCAACAACTTGGCCAAACACACAAAGCCTGCGCATGACTAGTTGGCATATGAGCTATAGTCTAAACTCCTGGTATCCCCCTTAATAGCCCCTATAGTAGTCCCCTACATAATCCCCTGTATAACCCCCCTTTAAGGACTATGGCTCATATGGGCCACAGGGCGGACCACCCCGGCTTGAGATTAGCTAGGCGCCCCTGTTATGAGGGTTGATCGGTTACTCTAAACCCTGAACCCCTAAACCCCTAACCCCTTAAACCCTAAAAACCTAAACCCTTAAACCCTAAACCCTAAACCCCTAAACCCTTAAACCCCTAGACCCTAAACCCTAAACGCCTAGACCCTAAACCAAAGACCACGATTTAGGTTTTAGGGTTTAGGCGGCTCATCCCTGGCCATAGCTCAGATAGGAGTGCCTCAAAGTTGGGCTGCAAAATCCTCAGGGGGTAGTAGTCTAAACTCCTCAAAGGGGTTATATAAGGTTCAGGGTTTGGGGTTTGGGGTTTAGGTTTTGGGGTTTAGGGTTTAGGGCTTGGGGTTTAGGGTTTGGGGTTTAGGATCCCGGAGCTCTAAGATCGCAAGCGCTAAACTCCTAAACCCGAAATCCGAAAACCCTCTCCCCTATACTGATACCCAGAAAAATGTCGTACATATAATCCCTGTTTGCCATATGTATGTGTATATATATATATATGTATATATATACTCCCTGTTTCCATCTCATGTTGGATTTCTCCAATTTTTGGAATAATACAATCCCGACTTTAAGCTTCAGACTCATCCAAACCCTACACCCTAAGCCCGCCACCCGAAGCCCCAAGCCTAAACCCTTCTAGGCTTCGGACTCATCCACGCCAGCATCTGGGCAAGGACTTCCGCCCAAGGTCGTTGTTGTGGCACTGGAGGGCGGGGTTTGTGTAGGGTGTGAGAAACCCTAAACCCTACCAATAATCCCTAAACCCTAAACCCTGAACCCTACCAATATTGGTAATTGTCTAGGCGTATATTAGGATGTAGGGTTTACTTGGAGGGTCAGGGGGCCTTAGTAAGTAGGTTAATAATCCCTATAGCCCAGATAGTAAGCATCCCCATTATTAACCTGTACATTAAGCTGTAGGGTTTAGGGTTTAATGTCCAAGGAATTTGGGCTCAAAGCCTTGGCAGTAGGGTTTAGGACCGACTTACACGGGTTTAGGGTTTAGGGTTTTGGGGTTTAGGGTTTGGGGTTTAGGGTTTGGTTTTCGGGTTTAGGGCTTAGGGATGTTTAGGACTTATAAGGGGGTAGGATCTATAGGGCTTGGGGTGTGGGGTCGTGGCCGGGAGGCTTTACGACGCGGCATGTATTTTTTTGGGAGTTCGGATGTGAGCTTTTGCAGGTCGCAACTTTTAGGATGTATCGTTTCGGGTTGAAAGATTCAGGTTTAGGGTTAAGGGTTTAGGGTCTAGGGTTTAGGTTGGGGGGGTTGTTTAGGACTTGTGCTTACACAAAAGGCGTAGTGAAGATAGACCTGGCCGAGATTTATACGATTTAGGATTTGTAGTTCCCCTTAAGTAGATAGATTCTGGCTTTGGGTATATTATATTAAGTCCACATTCTATCTACTTAAGGAGGACTACAGGGTTTAGGGTTCAGGGTCCGAGAGTAAAGAAGACCACAGGGACCAGAATCGTTTGCATTGGGGCCTATATGGGACGTCTATGTTTGTTTGGGGGGGTGGGTAACGCATGATTCATCACAGCTACTCTGTGACCCTGAACCCTAAACCCTAAACCAAAACACCTAAAGCTTAAGCCTGACCTCAATCCAGACCCAACACTTGGCAGGCAGGCGGACAGGAACTTCCGGCCAGGTGCTCAAACCCAAAAGTTTCTTTAGGGTTCAGGGTTTAGGCTTTAAGCTTTAGGGATCGGGGCTTCGGGTGTTCTGAATCATTGGGGGGTTGTAATTAGCAAAACTTGCTTCCTGCCTGCACGAAATGCAAAGCTTCAACTTAGCTCAGGGTTTAGGGTTTAGGGTTTAGGGTTTAGGGAACTTGCTGGTTGCCGGTAGGAAAATGGAGGATGGGAGTGTAGGATTTAGGATGTTGGGATTAGGGTCTAGGGTTTAGGGTGGGCTATGATTAGTCTGAACTCCCAGCATCCCACTTACTAACCTACATATTCTCCTCTAAATAATCCTCTTTAAGAAATTTAGACTATAGCGCAGATGAATTGTTGGAAATTATACAGGGTCCACTGGTGTACAGGGGCTTCATTCCTCCATTCCCGGACCTGCGAGCAACCAGTACGTAAGCGCTAAATCCTAAGATGTCTGAGAGCCCTAAACCCTAAACCGTGAACTCTAAACCCTGAACCGTGTCACCGCTACCTACCTGAGCCTCTGGCTTAACGCAGCGGCCCTCGTTCTGGCAACACCAGGCCTGTTCAGAGTCTATACCATCCCCCTAAACCGTATACGCCAAACCCTATACTCTAAACCCTAGCCCCTAAAGCCTATGCCCTAAACCCTAAACCCCAGCCACTAAACCCTTTACCCTAAACCCCAGCCCCTAAACCCTTTACCCTAAACCCTAGCCCCTAAACCCTGTACCCTGAACCCTAAACCCTAAATTCTATACTCTAAACTGAAGGCTTGACAGTCTAGAGCCTGGGGAGCGATGAAGGCGCAACTTCTCTCCCCCTCGAAAGGCGAAAGCCTAAAATGTAGAACTGGGAGTTTCCAATAATTAGGGGTTTAGGGTTTAGGGTTTAGGGCTGGGAGTTTCCCCTAATTAGGGGTACCTTTATGGGGGTCCCTGTGTTAAGGATTACAATATCTTGGGGTCTATATTGGGATTGCACCATTTTGGAAAACTACCCAACTAAATACTCCCGCCACTGAACGTTACATTAACACCTGGGCTTTGCACTGATGGGTAATCCTGAAGGGGAATAAAATACATATATATATATATATATGTATATATCATATGCGTGTCCTGCGTCCACTCCCTTCAATGATGTATCAATATGACAGTCGGCCAAGGCCTGCGTTTGCCAAAAAACACAAGGCACTACAGCACGGGTGGGATAATGCCCCACTCTAGAGCTGTGCGCCTATAGTCCCCCTGAAGAAGATAGAATATGCGGGTTTAGGGATTAGGGTGAAGGGTTTGGGGTTTAGGGCCCCCTTACGTAGATGGAATATGGGGTATATAAGGATCTTCTTGCAACATACCCAAAGCCATATTCTATCTACTTAAGGGGGACTATAGACTTTGGGCAGTATCCAAAGTTCCCACAGCAGCGTGTCCCCATGTCCCCAACAAACTGTCTTCGGGTCAGCAGCGCCCCGGCCTTGCGTTGCATCAGCGGCTCGGGGCTTTTGGGTTCCATGGTGGGATGTGATGGGCTTAAGGCTGATTCGAGGGACAAGTCCTGGATGACATACTTGCCTGGGCTGCTTCCCTAGCACGGCGTGTGCCTCCGACATACTCAGTTAAGTAGTATATACCATAACCTCATAATAAATAACAAATAGAGCGGGAGCCAACATACTCACAGCTAATCTCCGAGCAGTACGGTGACGGATAAATGCACATCTAAGAACTCGATGGTGGTCAGTAGGGAAGGGAGGCGTGCATCCCTATCATATACTCGCGCTATCTGATCTCCAATAACATAATAACAGTTTCCATTTTCTTGTCCATGCCTCCATTTCCTACTACAAGTAGCAACCAGCAAGACAAAAGCTCTTGGAATTGAAGCCTCGGGGTCAAAACTCTAAGCCCTAAAAACGCCAAACCCTGAAACCCTCAATGCTAGAACCCTGAACCTTAAAACCCTAACCCGTAAACCCTGCAACCCTGACCCCAAAACCCTAAACCCAAATCCTAAACCCTCAACCCAAAGCGTAGCGCGCTAACCCTACAACCCTAACCCCTAAGAACTAAAGCCTTGAACCCAGAGCCCTAAACCCTGAACCAGCCGTCCGAGAAGGCCTCTTTCTCTACGCTGAAGGAGTGGACCTGCATGTCACCGCTGGGAATGCTTCAAACCTTCACCTAGACCTTGAGAGTAGATTTCTAAGAGTACCTGCTGAAGACGCCGACAACAACAGCCGCCGCCACCCCCGCCCCCCCAACAAAAAAAAGTTCTGTCGGGTTCAAGTATATGACCCTCATCCCTGAACCCGAAACTCTTAACCCAGATAACTACAAACACGGATGACACTAAGCCAATCTCTGTGACCCTCAGCACACCGGAGCAAAGCCCGCGATTAAGGCCCAGGATTTGATGCTAAAAATCTGGTTTATGGTTAACCCCAAACCCTAAACCCCTCAACTTAATTAGGTTTTCTATTGGGCTTAGGATTTCTGGTCAAGGCTGTTGAGTTGGGGATTGGGGCTTCTGCTTTTCGGATCTGCCGCTTATTGCGTAGTGTTCAGACTCACACTAGGGATTTGGGTTTAGGGTTTGGGGTCTAGTGTTCAGGGTTCAGGGTTTAGGGTTTAGGGTAGCATGGCGATGCTTGAAAGTAGATGCGTACTACCTGGTGGCGTATCAAGCTTAGGGTCCCTCTTGGTGTCTTGTATGTCATACCCAAAGGGGCATGAGACCCTAAACTCTAAACATAGCAACCCTAAACCCTAAACATACTAACCCTAAAGCCTGAACAGAATAACCCTTCTTCTTAACGCCCTAAACATAATAACCCTAAACTCCACACAAATTTCTGAATCCAAACCCAACCAATCTCGAGAAATGGCATGCAAAATTGCTGGCGATTTCTCGATGCAATGCATGCCCACAAGATCTTACTTACTTCTTATAGGGTTTGAGGCTTAGGCTTTATCATAAACCCTACACCCTGAACAACCCTAGATCCTCAACCTAAAGTAAACCCTAAACCCCGAAGCAGGGTAGCACTTCAACAACTTTGGGCCCTCCGAGTTTGATGGCCTAATGGGTGTGTTTTAGGATACTGCAGGGGCCTTAACCACTAGAAGAAGGCTTTGGTGGGTATGTAATTCTGTATACTTGTACAGGGGCTGTATGTCATTAATTAGCATGTATTTCTATATAGTTGTACACGGGCTACATGTCATTAGAAGCAGGTTAATGTTTCACTACAATTGCATATGGCCAAGTTATCGGGTTTGTACAACGTGCCGCACTGCTATTTGGGGGTTTAGGGCTCAGCATATAAGGCTTCGGGTATAGGGTCTCTGGGGTAATGGGTTTCGCGTTTACGAGATAGGGTATGCGGGTAGGATCAAACTTGCCGCCATGTTTATATTGGCTTTTAGGTCCCAAAGGAAATATGTTGCAATTTCGACTTCTGAGAATGAGAGGCAACGAAGTGAATCGCACGTGCTTACAGAAGTACTGGCGAGAAAAGTAAAGGAACAACACCGGTCGCGAAGGCTAATGCAAACATGGCGAGTAAGCCCGCAAATCATAACGACGACTCTGGGAGGAGCGCCCTTATAAGAATATTTCCCCATGAGAGAGACAACAGTCTGTCAAAATGATGTGTCTTCTTTGGGTTCAGTCAAAGCAGGGTTCTATCATTTTGGACTACCTCATTCGAGAAATGCCCAACTGAGTAGCGCCTTTTTTTTGTGGTTGAACCAAGTAAGATGATATTCTGCATATAAAATGCTACGCCCAACAAACGGGTGATATAATCTTAGTCTATACTGGATACCATCGTATCCCCAAACTAAACCCTAAAACCTAAGCCCTAAACCCTAAACCCTAAACCCTAAAAACCTAAACCCCAAAACCGTAAAACCTTGAAACCCTAAAACCCTAAACCCTACTCAACTGAGGTTGCGGCATCACCTGAACAGTCGTGACAGGCCACGTTGTGGTTGCTGCAACAGTACCTCCCCAGTTCGTCCCAAAGAAGTAGGGTTTAGGGTTTAGGGTTTAGGGGGACTTACGGGGAGTTGGTAGGGAATAAGGGAATATATTATCTAGGGAGGGATTAGGGTTTAGGGAATAAGGGAATACGGGAATATATCATATAGGGGTGAGGGAGTAGGGTTTAGAGTTTAGGGTTTAGCGTTAGTAGGGAATAAAGAAAGATATTCTATTGGGGTTATATAGGGATTATATTACCGTACGTAATTATTCCCGACTAGAACTCCCAGCAAGTAGAACCCTCAAGTTGGGAACCCAATCCTGTGTTCCCTGTATCCCCTCTATGTGAGATAGACTCTTGGGGGTTTTGGCTTTAGGCTTTAGGGTTGAGGTGTAGTGTTGCCAGATAGTGTGGCATTCAAGAAAGCCGTTCGTCCAGGGGTGTAGCAGACACGGGGGCAGGGGAGGGGGAGGGTGCCATGGCAGATCAGCAGAACAGGTGGGCTTCAAACGTTTGCCTTGGGGTATAGGGCTTAGGGTTTACGAGCTAGGGGTTCGGGTTTAGGGACTGCAGGCAGCTAATGGCGAGTCAGGAGGCCAGAGTAACTAGGTTACACACCCCCATGCAGTAACCCTAGCTATGCCCACTCTTCACCTACCTACGAAGACCCCGCTGACCCTAAACCCTAAACCTCGCAGAAGATGGTAGTTTTCATTTTCGTTTTTCCGTTCCTTACTCCATCCGCCTGATCCTCAAGGGCTTCAGACGATTCACCGCCTGCGGTGCCTAAGGGGTGGGGAACTGGACTCTTACTCGAATCCCTATATTAGGGTTTGGAGTTTAAGGCTTAGGGTTTAGGGATAGCCTAAACCCTCTAAACTCTATCATATAATACACCGGAATGTTGGCTTTCAGTCATGGGCTAGGCGTAGAAACCCCACAGTCGCTGTTGCTTTGACTGACTGAGGTTCGGTTGGCTGGAGGGCTACCTTATGCCCACATGAGTGTTTCCAAAGTGAAGGTCCCCTCACCCTATGCTAGTGCCAAAACCCTAGACCCTAAACCCTAATTTATAAACCTTATCATAAGTCAGGGCATTTTCGAAACACCCACATCCTTTGGCTCCCCGCCCTGTGACGGATCTGGCCGGCCTATTGCCCGGCATTCAAGTCAGAGGCCCTCACGCGCTGCTCTCGCAACTCAAGGAAAGTCGGGAGCAGGCCCTTCACCATGAAGCCCGCTCCAAGATGCCGTCTTATGGCGCCTTTTTAGGGATAATATAGGGTAATATAGGGGTTATATTGGAATAATGGACAAGAAAATGGAAGCTATCATATTTTCTAGGGATTATACAGGCACCCGTTGTGATAAAACATGAACAAAACGACCCTAAAAATCCTGAAAATCCTACAGACCCTGAGAGACCTGATAACCATAAGCACCCTCAAAAACCCTAAGGCCGTAAACTTCTAAAAGCCCTACACACCGCATTGCGAGCTGAAGAACATCTCAGGGGGCTCTTGCGTTTAGAGTTTTAGGCCTTAGGGTTTTAGGGCTTAAGGTGGGTCAGTTAAAACAGCCACACTTCTTACAAACCCCACCCACGAGAGCTCTCATGCAGGAACCAGGCTCTGAAAGTACTGTAGCGTTTGGAGAGTCTGCTTTTTCTGGTGGATTTGTGCTTTTTGTGGCTTTGTGGTAGGTACGCAGGCCCATGCATCTCCCCAAGCCATACCGGGCTTAGCAAGCGAGCGAGTCTCATCCTAAACGCCTTTCAGTTCCTTGAGAGCCATGAAAATGAGGCACTGAAGGCATTGCTACTGCAAGCCAACAGTCGTGGACGCCATCTGAGCTATAGTCCTTAATCACCCCTATGTACTCCCCTGTATAATCCCCCTTAAGGAGTTTGGACTGTAGTACATCTGATTTACACGTTTCTCAACAAGGAAAAACCTCCGGGAGCCAAGGGATACATGAGGATTACAAAGGGAGTCCCTATCAGGTACTCTATGGGGGAAATCTTGAGAGACTCGCATCTCCTGCAAATGAATCCTAAGCCCTAAACCCTAAATCCCAAATTCTTTCAGTCCCTGGGCACTCTCGGTGTTCCTGAGACCAAGAATCCATCTCATTGACTTGGAGGCAGCTGTGGCAAGCCTTCTCAGGTTCAGCATGTAGGGCTTAGAGTTTATGATCTCCCAAAACCTAAACCCTAAACCCTCAATGGAATTCCCCAAGCCAGGAGAAGATCCCTAAAAATCCATTTTCTATCTACTTGAGGGGGGGTCCTAGAGGTCGTAGGGCTCAGGGGGGGTTGGGGTCTATCTAGACTTGCCACATTTCCCATTTTTGTGCTCACGCCAGCTTGCGCACAAAAATGGTGTGTATTGTATATCTATAGAGAGAGAGAGAGAGAGAGAGATTTGGGTTGAGGGGTTTCCCGCAAAGTCAGGAGGACGTAGTAAGCAGCTTCCTAAACCCTCTATCCATAGAGTAGCCCTGGCTATCACCATTCTTAACCTATTTACTAATGGCGTAACCCCTCTAACACTCCCAACTACCCCTTCCAAAAAGGACCCCTCCCACAAGCTACTCGCTTTCAACAAGGCTATCAGGTTGATCCTCATCCATAAATAGCCAACGGTGTTCGCGAGTAGCGGCGTGGCCTGGGCTGCCAAGTACGCGGCTGAAATCCCTGGTATTGACGTCAAGGCAAGGAGGCCTGGCTCGTCATCAGAGCCCACTGGTAACATGAGGGATCCATGGAGCTTAAACACCTCGTCCAACATGAGCCAACGATATTCGATTTTGCCGATCATCATGCCGGCCTCTGACCCGATCCCCGATTTGACCTGGTCCACTGTGCTGCGAAGAAGCTCTTGAATGCGGTCACAGAATTGCCCCATTACGAGGCCAGGATCCGCGGAAGCTGCAATAGAGATGGATGCATCCACATCATCTATATATTGATCAGCGTGGGACACTGGCCCGAGGATGTGTAGGTATCCCGAAGAGTGCTCCCATTCCACTGGTATGTAGAAGACTGGTAGAAGTGTAATCCCCCTAGACCTTTTTTGATATACATGATATTTTGAAATGTAAAAAGGCAAAAGGAATAAATGCAAATAATTCCTGTGGAGACTACGGAGAGTTCAGAACCTCGCAAATCTGAATATTATTCTCCGGTATCCTCCTATCCGCTGCTTTAGACATGTACGAAGGCTTGAAACCCTAAACCCCAAACTGTTAGGGTGGTAGGGGTCGATGGTACAAATGGTAGATTTCAGTGTGTCGAGGAGGCGAGTTTACAGTTTAGATCTTAGGATGATGCGTATCATTTGGGGGGTTTAGGGTTTAGGGTTTAGGGTTGGGGGGGGGTTAGCGGTTTAGGGCTGTGGAAGGTCGGGATTGTAACGTCGTAGAGCATCTCCTTCTATCTATTTGAAAGCTCGGTCCTCTACAATTTGGCACGATGGACGGTCTTGGCCGTTCAAGACCAGGGTAGCAGGTTTGGATTAGCTTTTTAGGGTATAGGGTTGATTAGCCTGGAGTTTGCGATCGGCTTAAACATGAGATCTCCGATATTATGAAGCTGATATGGGACCTGGAGCCCACACAACTTTAGGCCTGGTTTGGAATTCTTTGGGCTTACCCTGAACGGGTCTAGGCCTTATTCAGCGGGGCCCTTGGTAATCCTATGATGCCTACACATGGCCGACGACTGACTCCAACCCGGTCCTACCATCAACTAGAAAACGTCACGAGTTTTCCATGGTAAACCCTAAACCCTAAACCCCTAAACCTAAACCCTAAATAGTAGTTTCCATTTTCTTTTCCACTATTCCAAGATAACCCTAATCCATGGTTCAGGGTTTAGGCTCAGGGTTGGCTTCTCAAATTGAAAGTTTAGGGTTTAGGGGGACCTGGAAGCATGCTAGAGGCGTATCCTGTCTAGAAAGAGTTGCCAATGCCCCCTTCTCAAGACCTCTAGGGGCGTTTATAGTACAAGTAGGGTTTGCTGGTAATTTCTACTGTAGCGACCGTAAACGAAGGAATCTAGAGGAATGATGTTGCTGTTTATTCAGACTTCTACATTATGCGCGTTGCGAGAAACCTCGCTTGCTCAACACGCCCAGCACACACGCACGGTCATGTAGCCCAGATGCATCTTTGACGGCCATCTGGCTTCTGACAGTTTACCAAAACTGCTACGAGCAACATAACTGCTGCTCTTGCTATGTCACAATGCAATACCCCCGGGTTTGGGGTCTTTTGCTTAAGCTTTACAAGGTGAAGCTACACACTTTTGTCCCTTTCTTAGGTGGTTGCCACCCGCGTTCAAGATACCCTCAAACGGACACATCCTCTTTCGTCCAATGATCCTAGCCTGCCCTACAAAGGCTGACTTTCAATCCTAACTATATACCCTTAACCCTTAACCCCAAATTCTAAACCCTGAACCCTAGACCCTGAAACCCCTAGACCCTGAAACCCCTACCCCAAACCCTTAACTGAGTTCAAAGAAACAATCTCTTCTGCTGGCCTTCTTCTCTTTCTCGCAGCAATACGCCTTCTTGGAGGCAGACCATCCCCTGCGCAGCAAGCAACATTGCCAGGCTTGTTTCTGATTTAGGGGTTTGGGGCTTCCAGTTTAGAGTTTAGGGTTGTGTAGGGTTTAGGGCTTAGGGTTTGAGGTTCATATGATATAGAAATCATATATGATACTGTATATTGCAATACATTCATATGTCAAGATGTAGCATCAAGTAACCATGAACCTTAAAATGAGGGATACAGTGCTAAGGACTCCTACAGAGCATGGGGACCATACATACGGAAGATGTAATCTAAACTCATTAAAGGGGGTGATGTAGTTGATCAGGGCTTAGGGTTTAGGATTTAGGGTTCAGGGTTTAGGGTCTAAACTCCTGAAAGGGGGTGATATAGGTGATTCTATAGGTGAGTATTGTGGGGCTTATTAAGGAGGATATTAGGAGTTTAGACAATAGCTCGGAAGATATAATCCTACCCCTGAAACTCCAAAAGCTCTGAGACCCTAAACCGCAGCCATTGCCACTTAGGAACGTCTCCAGAAATCTGGCATTCTTGATACCTTCCGCAGACACACGTACAAAGAAAACCTTTGGAGCCTTTTTGGGACGCTCTGCCAAAACGAGGAGCGGCTAAGGGTTTCGCTGCAAACATTCCAGAAAGACCAGCAGATACCTGATGATGCAGAACATTTCGGAGTCCCAAGGGCTATGTCTCATAACTAATATGAGCCATAGTCTAAACTCCAGGCATCCCCCTTAATAACCCCTATAGTACTCCCTTATATAATCCCTTACAAAACCCCCTTTAAGGAGTTTAGATTATGGTACATATCTCCCTAAGACCTCCTCAAGGCCTCCCTAAGGCCCGGTATCTCTCCACTCTAGGCACCATGACCAGCCCTTATTTAGGGTTTAGGGTTTAGGGTTTAGGGTCCCTAAACCCTAAACCCGATGCCCTATACCCTGAACCTAAACAACGCATGGTAATTTCCCAAAAACTAGGGGTACCTTTCAGAGTCCCCATAATCAGGATTATAATGTTTCGGGGTCTGTATTGGGTCCCCCGAACTTGGGCAACTACCTAAACCCTAATCCCTCAACCCTAAACCCTCAAGCCACGAACCCCAAACCCTAAACCCTCAACCCTAAACCCTCAACCCTAAACCCTAAACCCTCAACCCTAAACCCTCAACCCTAAACCCTCAAAGGAGATTTGCAGCTGTCCAGTTGGCCTTTCCCAGTTGGCAAAGCCGGCTTCGCAGTCGTAGCCTTAGAGTCGAGAGAAAAGTGGCTCAGGGCTTCGGGTTTAGGGATTTAGGGGTTTAAGGGTTTAGGGCTTAGGGTTTAGGGGTTAGGGCTTAGGGCTTAGGGGTTTAGGGGTTTAGGGGTTTAGGGTTTAGGACTTCGGGCTTAATCAGGATTTAGGGATTAGGGTTTAGGGCTTGGCACCCTAAAACAACGTTCTCGAAACCGCGGCTGCTTGGGAGAAAGCTCCATACAAGCTTACATGTCCATGCCTCGTCCGTTCCCCAAAGATGCTAAAACTCACCCTGATATCTGGTATTCCCTATAGCAGCCCAGGTATTGGGGAGCACATTTCAAAAAAAGGGGAGATGCTTAAGACTAGAGAGCGGTCAAAGAATAGCATCTTAGATTTGTATATGGGCTTAGAGAATAAGGGGTCATGCCTGTAGCTGCTCCGTGGAGGTTTTTATGGCAAGGATGCAGGGAAATCCCATCTTGCTAGGGTTTGGAAGCCGGTAATTGGATTTAGGGTGACTGCTCGACTACTCTTCATGCACCCGAAACATGAGCCCTGTCTCCATGACAACTCTAGTCTAAGCGGCTCTGCATGATAAAGAAACAAATTGTAGGGTCAAGGTTGGGCGCGTGAGTGTCCGCTAATCCTCGTTCCCGTTTTTATCCATTGTCCCAATGTAAACCCAATATAATCCCGATACAACCCCAGTATACACATATATAACCACCCTATTCTGAAACAACTAGCAGCACTGAATCCTACTGTACCCCTCAAGACTGATCGCTCAAATCCCAAAGTGCCTACGACCTAAGCCCTAAACCCAAAACTCCTTAGCCCCTTGAACCCTATACCCCAGGCCCTAAACCCTTAACCCCTAAACCCCTCCAGCATCCTGGAGTACCAAACTTGTACTCACACCTGTGAATCCCCAAGCGCTGGGGCATCAGGCAAGCTTTATGTTCTGTTTGGCAGCAGAAGTGCTTCCTGAGGGCAGGTCTGTTAGGGACCGCCTTTAGGGCGTTCAGGGTTTAGGGAACTAAACAATGACTAACCCACCACATTCCTGCGGTTCAAGACAAGATTCATTCAGTGATGTAGGATTGTTGCTACCGAAAGGATAGTTCGTTGCGGGCGCAGGGTTTAAGCATCTGAGGATGTAGGAGTCCATTTGCAGGGACCCGGGACCTCCAGATCGAGTGAGATTCCTGCCCTTCATGTCTCACACCTGAATGACTTATGTGGGGATTATGTAGGGACTATATGAGGATGATTTAGGGATTAAACAGGGATTACATAGGGATTAGTGTTCAGAGGGCTTGTTGGTGTATAGAGCTTAGGCTTTGGGAGGATAGCCAACAAGATCAAGGTCACTGCTGCAACTTCTGCCCAGACAGTATGACGTACCTTTGCTTCAGTTGAGTGGGATGGACGTGGATTTGTGTAGCAGTCCATATACAACTTTTTAAAATAGTACCTACCTCCTCAACCACCAACACGTAACCCTCAGCCTAAGATGACAGTGAATTGAGGGTTTACTGCGGAGGCCAACTATTCCCATGATTCTCTTCAAGGATGTCCCTTTAGCTAAGATCCTAGACCCTAAACCCTGGGGGGGGAGTAGGCCCCTTTCTATGTGTATATGTATGTATGTGTACAGTTTTTGTATGGGTACCTACATTTGGACCCACAGCAGTAATGTACATGGAGGTTCGGGGGGCGACATATCAAGGGTTTCGAGTGAGGCGGCTACAACCATCAGACATTGATCACCCACCTAATTAGAAACTAGAACACGAGATAACAAGAGCGTTCTTCCGAGCAAGACCTAAGTAAGCCCAAATCTAAACCCTAAGCCTTGCAGAACAAGCTACTTAAATCCCTACACCCAGCCAGGCACGGAAAAAAAAACGAGTGACCTGAACCTCAAAATCCCAAACAACCAAAAAATACCCTGGACCCCCCAAAACCCTGAACCCTAAACCCATAAACACCAAACCCTGAACCCCAAACCCTAATCCTAAACCCTTAACCCTGAACCCTAAATACAAAAACGCCAAGAATCTGTGGAGTGGTCCAAGCTGTCTCCCAGCTTGCGAAATCAGTCTGGGCAAGGCATCCAATGGAAACTGCTATATGATTCAGGGTGTAGGGCTTAGGGTTTAGGGGCCTAGGGGTTAAGGGTATAGAGGTATCGTAAGGCTGTTTATCAATTGGACGTAACTAGTAGGTTAGTAGCATTGCTACAGGGGTTTCAGATGTCATAAGTTTACATACTAACTCAGGTGAGAGGGCTTCAAGGGATTACAGGGCTACTTTCTCGGTCCTACCCTAAACCCTAAACCCTAAAGCCTAAACCCCAAACCCTAAACCCTAAAACATCTGTGGGGAGGTTGAAGGTGGTCGGGGTATGCTGGGAACCGGCACCAAAGAGCAAAGGGGTGTGAGCCTGCGACCCTGATGCAGGATAGGGTTAAAGGTATTGTACTTAGTCTTATTTCTATTATATGAGTTATAGTCTAGGGTTTAGGGATTAGGGTTTAGGGTTTAGGGATTAGGGTTTGGGCTAACCTCCTAGTATCCCCCGTAATTAGCCCTATAATAGCCCCCTATATAATCCCCCATTTGAACCCCTTTAAGGACTTTAGAGCATAGCTGATACAAGCGTTGGGAGAAATATCCCAGTCCTTCGAGCAGCGGGGTATATCCGGAGGCTAAGAATCCAAGATGTGGCGTTTTTCGACTAAGCCTGTGTATGAGGCTCGCCTGAAAGAAGTGGACTCCTGGAGGCAAAGAGTACCCAGAGCCCTGGCAGGATCTAGAAGGTAGAAACCCCCAACATGGTACCCTGTACTACTACTGGGTGAGGGTTTGAAAAAGTGAAGGCGTTGAATTTTGCTGTTGCTTGTCAGTCGGGAATGAAAGAAAGGACAACATACTGAGGAACATTCTGTTCTGGGGTATGGTATCAATTCCTGCATTCCCCACAAACACCTGTGAGCCTTGGCTGAAGCTTTTTGAGCATGCAATCGCCTGTTCCATCATGCAGCTACGGCATTCTTTACTGAAGCCATGGCATTGAAAAACCACTCAAAAATGATAAAGTGGACCTGCCACGCGCACATCTGCTGGTAGACCTTGTGGCGGAACAGCGACCTGTACAAAATTATCTGCAGTGCTGTCCACTTTGTCATCAATTTGCTGCTCATCTCGCTCCTCGCTGGAATCGTTGTCAGGCTGCTCCTGGAGCGCTTCGTTCTGCAAGCCCGTAACATAACTTGGCCGCGCCTCCTTCTTGTTGAAGTTCTTCAAGTGAAGGTACAGGAAGATGGGCTGCCCAAATTCCCGGCTGCGATTTGCAAGGCTGAGCCGAACATGCCTTGCCTTAAGCATCTTGCGGGGAGCCCCAGGAATTCGTATCTGCAGGGCGTGCAGAGCAGCTGGCAAGTCGGGGGCCCCCTGCAGCACGCCCATGGCATAGGACCTTAGCAAGCTCTGAAGATTGTCCCACTCGCTGATCTTGCTGAGAATTTTCATAGAAGGTGGCTGCTGTGTAAGGTGCCTCCTGTGGAATTTTAGGTGGGCCTCCACAAGATCTATGTCTGGGGAGCTTGGATCCACGAGAAATGTGGCTTCAGCCAACTCCTGCAAGACTTCCAGGACCTCATTGCTTCTAGCACCCGCTGTTGAAGCAGCTTCCGAACCCCTCGATGAGACCGACGAGGCGCTCGGTAACGAAAAGGGCCAGCGGCTGGATGATCTATTGTCACGGATTGGATGCCACTCTGGGAAGCCATGCGTAGCAAGGGGAGCCTGCCGCCCTGCACTATCCTCCACGAATGCCAGGATATGATGTGGTTCTTCTGCACCAAAGAGGCCTGGCAAGACCGCATGATAAATATCCACTGGCACAACTTGGCCAGCTTCTGACAAGCTGACCCGCAAACATGAAGGCGGGGAACCCGCCGCATCAGTGGCTTGTGATCTTGCGGACGTGCGAACAAGGGTGTCAAACTTCTCCTTGCTTTCTGGGCAAGCAATCAACCAGCTAAAGTTGATGCCTTCGAAATTCTTCTGCGTGCAGAGCAGACGCTGTAGACAGGATGGAGATCCACGCACCTTCATCTCAGAGTCCAAGACAAGGCTGCCGTCGCAGAGTCCCTTTAGGATCTTCTGGATGCCAGCCATCATCGTCCTATCATCCTCCTTGTCCTTGGTCCAGAGCACGAACCTAACTACCCTCAATTACTCAAAAAGATTACCCTTCAGCACAAGCATCCACATGCGTATTGGGAGTCCAGGAGCGAAAAGAAGGTCCAAAACAGATTATCGCATTTCTCTGGGTTGCTGTTATACTTTTTTGGGGAAACCCTATTATCTACTATATATGGCCATTATGGTAACTTAATTTAGGTTCCTTAACAGCAACCCAGTTTTGTGGGGGCCCAAGCATCCACTTCAGATTTCAGGTGAGAACGTATGCCGATCTCCACCGCCCCCAGGATGGTGCAGTATGTCGCAGACTGAACAAAATGGTTCACAAGTAACATTGCGCTGATTTCACCACATCCGAAGTTGTGCACAAAAAGCGCAAGTTGAGTTGCGGATAGCATGATGGTGGATGGGATCCACATCCGGGCATTCAGGAAGATCAGCCCAGCAAGCATGTGAAACGTTGAATTCATGCTGATCCCCATGATGTGCTCTGTCGCACTGGTGTAGCTTTTCATGGCTGACACGAAGTAAATCCAAGACCAGCTGCAGGCAACGAGGCTGATACATGTCAACGTCTTGCCTTTGAGCTCCACGCGTCCAGAGACCATGCTTGCATCAACGAGGTATGCCATCAATGGCACCACAAACAGCAATCCATTTATGATAGTCGGCTCTTGAAGACATCCGTATACGCCATGCAATATGAAAAGCAATTCAAACTGCATACAGAGAACAGCTACTGTTCTGTAGCTGGATGCTCTGATTTTTGCAAGCCTGTCAAGCACACGGTCGCCGGATAGGGAGTCTTCTCGCTGTGCCTTGGTTATACAGCGTGGTACAGCCCTGAGGCCACCCAGGATGCGTTCCCCAAAAGCATGCCAATGAGTGCTTGCGATGACTATCGCAATCGCAGCGAAAACGAGATCTATCATGGCTAGTTGGCCAGGTGTCAGGGAAGTCCGAACCTAGTAAAATTGCCTTCTCAGCTGTGAATGCCCACACATGTCAGAAGACTTTGAAGAAGCATGAAAGCCCCTTTTAACACCATACCTGATACCGTGAATCGATTGCTTCTTACCTGGCCTTCGAGCACTTTGAGGACGGACCCATCCGCGCGTGATATGGGTTTGGATCCCACAGGGCAGGTGCTATATTGAAATCATGGTAGCAGCATCCGTATTCCCAAGCAGGCTATGGAGCAGACTGCAACTTGCACCTTAGAAACGCAATCGCAAAGGTCGCTAAGTGGATGCCGCAGGGGCTCTGCTAAGAAACTCCCCTCTTGGGAAATCATCTCCTTTAGTAACCCTTTACAATCAATACCCCCAATGTATTACCATTGTAATAAACCCTAAACCCTAAGCCTATAAGGCATATATAATATTTTCCCTATATAACCCCAATAGAACCCCTACATAACCCCTGTATAACCCCTAGAATCCCTAAACGATCTTAATTATCAGGAGGGTGGGGGGGGGCTGAATGTTAGAGGAAGAGGAGTTGTCAGGAAGTCAACCCGGAGCCTGCCTACTGACCCCTATCACCAGGGTTTAGGGTTTAGGGCTTAAGGTTTCGGGTTTAGGGTTTAGGGTTTAGGGTCTTAGGTTTAGGGCTTACGGTTTAGGGTTTACCCCTATAACCTCAAAAAAACCTAAAGCCGGCCAGGCCTCACAGTCAAAGCCATTACCGCAGCCAAGGTGTTCCGTCTCACAACACCACACCTGAGGGTTTTAGGGTTTAGGGTTTCAGGGCAATTAGGGTCCGGTTAGGATGCAAAGGTCTAGGGGTTAGAGGTTTAGGAGTTTAGGGGGCTCCCTTAACCACCCTCCCTGTACTATCCCCGCTTTTGTTCCCTTGTAATTAAGCGTATTTAGGGGTAATGAAAACTACTTAAAGTTAATTAAGCGGAATCCATTAAAAGAAAGTGTATTGGTTGTGCAGGGACATATAGTGAATACAGTGGTATATAGGGAGGGTTTGAAGAAATGAGGGGTCCCTTTTTCGGTCGTTGCTGCAAGCAATCAGGGTTATGATATTTTGTGGGTATAAGAGACATTGGCTGTATGGAACGGCAGACGTGCGTTAGCTCCCAGTAGATTGTGGAAGTATGGGGTGCTGCTAGGCGGTTCCTCTAGACCCTAAACCCTGCACCCTTATTAGGATCCCTCTGCTTGCGCAGCTTTTTAGCTCACATGTGGGGTTTCTCGATGTTCTCGAAACGCCCCTGCAGCCCTCTGGACACGCGGGGATAATGAGAGGATTCTGGAGGCCGTGTCCGAGACACTACCCTAAACTCTGAACCCAAATTCTCTCCCCCGAATATGAAACACCCCCAACCGCAGCCGCACCCCCCACCCCTCATATTCAATACCCCTCACTGTGGTATGTTTTCATACATTGGGAGTGTTTAATATCAAGGGGGGACTGAGGGCGGGGTTGCATATTAAGGGGAGAGGATTAAACTTGGGAGACTCCCATGCCCAGGCAACAGAGGTAAGAGCTATCACGATCAAGCCGTACTCATTAGGGTAGGGTTTAGGGTTTAGGGTTTAGGGCTTCAAAATCCCCATGTCGCTAGGGGCTTCATGCTGCGATGTTTGTTTATACTTGTTTCTTGGCCGCCGGGCTGCTGAAACGTATCAAAGACGCATAGCCGGACATCTTCTCATGAAGTACTAGGCAGCAGACCCTTAAACCTAAACCCCGAAGGTGCAGCGCATGCCAACTACAATGCGTGGGTCCTAGAAAAACCATACGTCATTCGATCAGGAGTTGTTGGGAAGCCCCATCTGCATCTTTGCAACAGGGTTACGCTTCAGGGTGTGGAGTATTGGGTTTAGGGTGTGGGGTTTAGGGGCTAGGGTGTGTTAGGGGTTAGGGTGTGAGGTTTTGAGGGTGTGAGGTTTTTGGCTTAGGGGTTTAGGGCTTAGGGTGTGGGGCTTAGGGTTTAGGGTCAAACGAGAGTGTGTAAGTAGCCATGCGGGCATGCTGCGATCAAAGATAGTGCCTCGCTGTAAAAGGACCCGTAGTAGGAAGTCCCGAACATTCTTACCTAGCCCCTCTTTACACAAATGAGCTACAGTCTAAACTCCTAGTATCCCCCTTGATAACCCCTTTAGTAGTCCCCTACATAATCCCCTACAGAACCCCTTTAAAGAACTTAGACCAGGTCAGATGAGTAGCGTTTTTTTGGTGGTTAAACCCAGTAAGATTATTTTCCTTATATAAAGTAGTATAGCCCAAAAGGAGGATATAATCTTACTCTATATTGGGTACCATAGTATCCCAAAATAAAATACTACTCAGATGAGGCTGGGCAGGTCCCTGCAAGGAACCCTTTCCAGGACCTCTGGCCAAGTTTTTTACTAGTGAGGGTCAGGGTTCTGGGGTTTAGGGTTTAGGGTTGCAAGATAAATGCAGTAGTACGTGAGGTAGGACACTTGTGCAAAACAACCCGAAAAAGGACACCCCATGATTCTATGCACACATCACCATTCCTATGTAACCATGGGTACACTTGCCAAACTGACGGTAAACATGCCAAGCGACGGAAGACAAGACTCAAGCTGCGAAGTATGAAAGCAACCGGCAAGCTCTACTAGGTTCCCCAGCAACCCACTGGTATCCTAAACCCTGAACCCTAAACCCTAAACCCTGGTTTGGGTTTAGGATTTAGGGTTCAGGGTTTTAGGCCCAGGTCTCCTTTGAAGCCAGTGAAAGATTGAGGATTCAGGGTACCCTTTTTCCTAATGTTCAGCTTTGATAAGGAAACCGAGGCCCCTATGTACTTAATTTGTTATCCTATCTGTAAACCTAAGGGCTTCTGGAACCCCAAACAAGCCCAAGAACCCAGTCTAGAGACCCATACTTCCAACATTAGACAGAAAAATTCACAGGTCTCTTGGGAAACTGCTGCCTGTGAGCTCGTGGATATGGTAAAGGGCTTAGGGTTCAGGGTTAAGCGAGCCAACATCTACGGAAGACAAAAAATGCCCTGAAGTGCCACAATCGGTGCTGTCATTGCGAGTTGGGTTCTAATGAAGGACTTCATCAACACAATCCCTACGTAAACCTTCTGGGGGCCCGCTTGTTGAGAAACCCTAAACCCTAAGCCGTAAATCCCTAAACCCTAAACCCTAAATCCCTAAACCCCTTACACGTCCATCCTGCGAAGTCCACCTCCAGACCCCCAAACCTTGAAACCCCTGGAAGTAACATGGTTTAGGGTTTAGGGTTTAGGGTTTCGGGTTTAGGGTTTAGGGATTTAGGGATTTAGGGTTTAGGGTTTAGGGTTCCCCCAACAAAACCCTATGAAGGCTGTGTAAAATCCTGTTAAAGAGAGGCCTAAGCGCTCCATAATCCCCAAACCCCAAACCCCAAACCACAATCTTTTCAACCGCTGTATGAACTCAACGTTTCTGGGCTGCCTTTTTCTGATTGGACCACGTCTCCAACCAGTCGGTAAGTCCGGCCTTTCGACCAACAGGGTTCGTGGACATACGTCGCACACCCAACTACTACTGCTCTTGTTGTTGCTGCTGCTGCTGCTGCTGCTGCTGCTGCTGCTGGTACCACGACCCAGTACTGACTGCAACTACAACTGCAACTGCAACTGCAGCTGCAGCAACAACAACAACAACAACAACCACCACCGCCGCCGCCGCCTCCTCCACCACCACCACTCCTTCAACAACTACTACACCTCATGCTTCTACTACTACTGCTGCTGTTACCACTACTTCTCCTCTGCCTGCAGCAACGCTGCGACTACTGCAAAAGCTACTACTTGCGGAGAGTGCTACTGCTACGCCTGCAGCAGTAGCAGCAGCAGCAGCAGCAGCAGCAGCCATGGCAAAAGCAGCTGGAACAAGAACAGCAGTACTTGGAGGGTCATGGGGACTCAGTAAGTAGGTTAATAATGGGGACAAGTAGGGTTAGTATATGGATTATAGGGTTTATTAACCTACTTACTAAGTCCCCATGACCCTCCAAGTAGCAATAGTAACAGTAGGAAGAGCAGCAGCTCCTCAGTGGCAGGGCCGGCAGCAGTGGCAGAAGCAATAATGCTCTTCACACTTTGTAAAAGCTATGATATAACAGTTTCCAGCTTCTTTTCCATTATCTCATATATATGTCTATATATATGTATATGCCATGTATATATATAGGGTACTGCCCCCACCCAGTAACAGTCTATACTAGGGGTCATATTAGGGGATATATATATATAAGTATATTATAAATATTATCCAACTGTTACTGAGTGGGGGCAGTACCCAAGGTAAACCCTAAACCCTAAACCCTAAACGGGGCCTTGGTGTTTCGATTCCTGTCTTTGGGCTTCGGGGCTCAGAGT